>JASVEL010013018.1:0-39072 GCA_032618575.1 Nicotiana noctiflora
CAGTGTGTTACTGTAGAAAAAAATGTGTCATGTTGGGAAGGTGATGATGTTGGACGCCACTACTGGATGTGCATGAACCAGATGGATTGCTACAAAAATACGAATGAGCCAATGTGTGAGTTCAATGAATGGGCTGAGGAACAGTGTCTCCAAGCAAACTACAGAGAACGAATGCTTAATCTGCATAATATGTGGTTAGCGCAAGCAGAAAGCAACTACAATAGCAATATAAGAAGGATACAACTCAGGGACGAGGTGAGGGAAGAAAAAAACAAAAAACTAAGAGCAGAATGGAAATTGGCATCAGCTATGGGAGAAAACCAAAAAAATAAACAGGAAATTGCGGAGCTTAAGGTGAGAGTAAAAGAGTTAGAAGACGAACAAGAACGACTGCTAGAACAATTTAAGTGGCTAGAACGCAGAATAAATGGAAGCTCATAGACGAAACAATTTAAGTGGCTAGAACGTCTACTTGATTTTACTCTCGTTTAAGTGTCATTTCATTTTAACTATAATAGTATGTTTGTGTTTGTATTGAACAATTTTAAGTTTTATGGGAATATTATGTTGTAAGTTTTATTGGAATGTTATGTTTGTGTTCTATTTTATATATAGATATTTGGCTCATTGTTCTATTTATTCCTTTAGTTATATTTGAATTGGAAGTGTTGTTTATAGATATTTGGCTCATTGTTCTATTTATTGCTTTAGTTATATTTGAATTGGAAGTGTTGTTTCTACTATTAATGCTATGTTTGTATTTATACATTAATGAAATCAAAAAATATTTATTTATTCACAATAAATATTATTTACACAAGTGTATATACATAATGAAATCAATGAGTGCCGCATGCTTTGTGCCTCAAATTTGCTGCTGGCCTAAGCCGCATCCCCTGTCGGTCTGGCACACTATCTGGATCATCATCGTCAAGCCGCCTTTTTATGGGAGGATGTGCAGTGGCATCTACAGCACAACTTGCAGGGTCGGAGGAATAGGCCGTTGGGCCGGCACCAACCTATAAAAAAATAAGTAATGTTAGATAAAATAAGAGAGGTATTTAAATTATTATGGTTAACAAATTATTTCTCTCACAATGGTCTCGTCGAGGTCCTGCGTATATTCATCGATGGTCATCTCATCATCGCATGTAGTATGGTCAAACATGGTCTGAGATGAAGACTGCATAAAAACAGATGTAATGAATTTATTGCATCGAAAGTAAAATAATGTAGAATTGAAAAACAAAAGTAATACAAACATACCACATCAAATGCAGGGGACGATGTATAACTCAACCTACGACCGCCATCCACGTCACGGGTCGGCCGATGCTCAGCTGCAGTAGATGTGCCAGCGAAGTACTCGTGTACATCCCCGTCAAAGGTACCCATAATCTGCAATGGTCCGGATGGGGTCATCTGTGTCGCTGGCAATGACAACTGAAGGTCGTATGAGGGCATACTGCTGCCAGGGTCGTATGAGGGCATGCTGCTGGAAGGGTCAGCTGGATGCGTCATAAAACCCCGTTGCATGCTGCTGGAAGGGTCAGCTGGATATGTCATAAAACCCCGCTGCATGCTGCTGGAAGGGTCAGCTGGATGAGGCACATAACCCTCCTGCTCATCTCCAAACCCCCCAGCTCCAAACCCTGCAGGTGGGTCGACCGGCTCCTCAACACCCCCTCGCCGTGCACGTCGTCGTCGTCCCCTGCGAGCCCTAGCCCCTGCACGGGGGACTGGCCTACCCCTCCGGTACGCGTCTGCATCCATATAATCGGGCTCATCATCTAACCTATTGCCCTCCCTCGCCTCCTCCAGTCCCAAACGACACATCTGGGCAACCATCTGTGCATACTCAACCAGTCCAGGGTTGTCTTCACACTGCTGGATATCTACACTAGACTGGTAGACCCGGTGAAACCAACTAACCTGTGAAATAAGTCAATTAGTAAATAAATTACTCTATGCCATAATTATATGATATTAATACGTCAAAAAAACATACCAGTGACTCGTGTCGTCCGGCATACGGTCTGTACCGGCCGTCAACCATGTGGATGGGGTTCCCGACATACTTCCGGGTGTGACGTCTGTACCAGGCCTCATAAATCGCAATACTAGCCTCCTGGTACGGTGTCGGCGGTGGCGGGATGCGCTGAGCTCGCTCCTCCCAATGAACTACCTGGTCACGCAGCCACGCTACATAATCCCGGCTCATGTTGTGACGGTCGTCACGCTGATAATGAGTAGGGTCCCAGGAGGGATCACTCGGTACCGGCTGATGACGACCAAACTGACGAAGCACACGCTCCGTCGCATGATACTCGACAAATTCCCAGAATATCAATGGGACGGAGCTGCTCCATATGAGCCGGTCTGCCGAGCAAATAGCAGGTAGGTGCGCAAGTAGCTCGTCAGTGTACGGCATCCAGATGAACTACAACGAATAACAATAAATTAGTATGCAAGGTACAACTACATTTAAAACAACCAACTTTATGTAGATGTTTACTTGTCCAGTATGCAACATATCCAACTGGTCCCTAATAAGGGGGAGATTGTGGTGCACATCCACTCCTCGGTAATTCCCCCGCCGGAGAATCCATCTCACAGCTAGCGGGAGGGGCGGATAGTCTTGTGCCGGCAGAGGTGGCTGTAGTGGCATGATACGCTGCCACGCCCAAACCTAAGAAAAAATGTTGATGTAAATTATGAGTCATTTCACAATATATAATTTGTGCTTAATTAATTTTGAAAGTATTTTTCACCTGCAGGAGTGGCAAAAAACCACCAATATCAGTAGCTGCACCGATGCTAGCCCGGCACATGCTCCTGTAGAGATACGCCAGAACAGCAGCTGCCCAACTGTACTGATGCACCTGCTCTATATCCTCCAGAGGCTGGAGAAACCGCATCGATATCTTGTTCCCCGACGTGTTGGGAAACAAGACACGCCCAAATAGCATGAGTAATGCCATCCGAGTGAAACGGATAATCCACAGCTCCTCTGTCTCCTGCGTGAACTGTGGATGCAACTCCGCCGTGAAATCTCTAATGACGGATATCTGGAGACCACAACCACCAACGTTGCCCTCCGGGTGCAAACCCGTCATCCGTCCCATCGCATCCGCCAGCTGTGCGCGGGTCATCCGTCTCCACTCCTGGGGCAGTGTCAATGCGCGGCCCTCAATGCGCAATCCATACAGCACCTGCACATCCTGGAGAGTGATCGTAGCCTCTCCAGTAGGCAGGTGAAATGTATGCGTCTCTGGTCGCCACCGCTCTATCAACGCTGTAATGAACGACCAGTCAAGCTGCATCCGTCCCAGCTCAAATATGCTGTACAAGCCGGTATGCTGTAGAAGGTCTACAACTCGTGGATGAAAGGGATGCTGCACCAAAAACTCCCACAGATCGTCCGGCCTCCTGGGGCGTATAGTCTGAAGAGCTAGATGGCCGTGCCAAATAGACTCAGATCTATGGTCACCCTGCAGTACTAATAATCCTGCTGCCAAAGGTCCAGGGTGTGCAGGTTGACGAGATGCCATGTCGTGTACTATAAATAAGAAAAATTAATTATTACATAGAAAATTTTTATATTTTCATAATTTTGTTAACTTAATTAATTAAATTACATATAATTTAATATAGCGGTTGTTTAAAGGTTCAAGGCTTGATTATTGAGGCCCGGGACCACATAATAATGATTAATTATTCTAAATCTCAATTTTAATATTTTCATAATTTTGTTAACTTAATTAATTAAATTACGTATAATTTAATATAACGGTTGTTTAAAGGTTCCGGGCTTGATTTTTGAGGCCGGGACCACATAATAATGATTAATTATTCTAAATCTCAATTTTAATATTTTCATAATTTTGCTAACTTAATTAATTAAATTACGTATAATTTAATATAACGGTTGTTTAAAAGTTCCAGGCTTGATATTGAGGCCCGGGACCACATAATAATGATTAATTATTCTAAATCTCAATTTTAATATTTTCATAATTTTGTTAACTTAATTAATTAAATTACGTATAATTTAATATAACGGTTGTTTAAAGGTTTCGGGCATGATTTTTGAGGCCCGGGACCACATAATAATGATTAATTATTCTAAATCTCAATTTTAATATTTTCATAATTTTGGTAACTTAATTAATTAAATTACGTATAATTTAATATAACGGTTGTTTAAAGGTTCCAGGCTTGATTTTTGAGGCCGGGACCACATAATAATGATTAATTATTCTAAATCTCAATTTTAATATTTTCATAATTTTGTTAACTTAATTAATTAAATTACGTATAATTTAATATAACGGTTGTTTAAAGGTTTCGGGCATGATTTTTGAGGCCCGGGACCACATAATAATGATTAATTATTCTAAATCTCAATTTTAAATTTTCATAATTTTGTTAACTTAATTAATTAAATTACGTATAATTTAATATAACGGTTGTTTAAAGGTTCCAGGCTTGATTTTTGAGGCCCGGGACCACATAATAATGATTATTTATTCTAAATCTCAATTTTAATATTTTCATAATTTTGTTAACTTAATTAATTAAATTACGTATAATTTAATATAACGGTTGTTTAAAGGTTCCATGCTTGATTTTTGAGGCCCGGGACCACATAATAATGATTAATTATTCTAAATCTCAATTTTAATATTTTCATAATTTTGTTAACTTAATTAATTAAATTACGTATAATTTAATATAACGGTTGTTTAAAGGTTCCAGGCTTGATTATTGAGGCCCGGGACCACATAATAATGATTAATTATTCTAAATCTCAATTTTAATATTTTCATAATTTTGTTAACTTAATTAATTAAATTACGTATAATTTAATATAACGGTTTTTTAAAGGTTCCGGGCTTGATTTTTGAGGCCCGGGACCACATAATAATGATTAATTATTCTAAATCTCAATTTTAATATTTTCATAATTTTGTTAACTTAATTAATTAAATTACGTATAATTTAATATGACGGTTTTTTAAAGGTTCCAGGCTTGATTATTGAGGCCCAGGACCACATAATAATGATTAATTATTCTAAATCTCAATTTTAATATTTTCATAATTTTGTTAACTTAATTAATTAAATTACGTATAATTTAATATAACGGTTGTTTAAAGGTTCCAGGCTTGATTTTTGAGGCCGGGACCACATAATAATGATTAATTATTCTAAATCTCAATTTTAATATTTTCATAATTTTGTTAACTTAATTAATTAAATTACGTATAATTTAATATAACGGTTGTTTAAAGGTTCCGGGCTTGATTTTTGAGGCCGGGACCACATAATAATGATTATTTATTCTAAATCTCAATTTTAATATTTTCATAATTTTGTTAACTTAATTAATTAAATTACGTATAATTTAATATAACGGTTGTTTAAAGGTTCCATGCTTGATTTTTGAGGCCGGGACCACATAATAATGATTAATTATTCTAAATCTCAATTTTAATATTTTCATAATTTTGTTAACTTAATTAATTAAATTACGTATAATTTAATATAACGGTTGTTTAAAGGTTCCGGGCTTGATTTTTGAGGCCGGGACCACATAATAATGATTAATTATTCTAAATCTCAATTTTAATATTTTCATAATTTTGTTAACTTAATTAATTAAATTACGTATAATTTAATATAACGGTTGTTTAAAGGCTCCAGGCTTGATTTTTGAGGCCCGGGACCACATAATAATGATTATTTATTCTAAATCTCAATTTTAATATTTTCATAATTTTGTTAACTTAATTAATTAAATTACGTATAATTTAATATAACGGTTGTTTAAAGGTTCCATGCTTGATTTTTGAGGCCCGGGACCACATAATAATGATTAATTATTCTAAATCTCAATTTTAATATTTTCATAATTTTGTTAACTTAATTAATTAAATTACGTATAATTTAATATAACGGTTGTTTAAAGGTTCCAGGCTTGATTTTTGAGGCCGAGACCACATAATAATGATTAATTATTCTAAATCTCAATTTTAATATTTTCATAATTTTGTTAACTTAATTAATTAAATTACGTATAATTTAATATAACGGTTGTTTAAAGGTTCCAGGCTTGATTTTTGAGGCCCGGGACCACATAATAATGATTAATTATTCTAAATCTCAATTTTAATATTTTCATAATTTTGTTAACTTAATTAATTAAATTACGTATAATTTAATATAACGGTTTTTTAAAGGTTCCGGGCTTGATTTTTGAGGCCCGGGACCACATAATAATGATTAATTATTCTAAATCTCAATTTTAATATTCTACGCTATAAGGCTCTACGCTAACAGGCTCTACGCTAACAGGCTCTACGCTAACAGGCTCTACGCTAACAAGCTCTACGCTAACATGATATACAATAACATATTAATGTAATACTAAAACAATAAATATACCAACATTAACATATTTTCTAATAAATTATAAAATAAAATTAATTCAAATACCTCAAATTAAAGCTGTAAAACTGAAATTTTGTTACCGAATTCGTGTCCAACAGTATCTTCGGGTGGGCCCCACTTGTATTGCACTTGAAGGGGACGGGTGGGACTTCGAATTCAAAATTTTGGCAAAAATTTGAAGAGAATTTGAGGGGGGGCCGAGGGAGAGATTGAGTTTGTTTAAGTGAGAGTGGGAGTGTAGAGGAAGAAGAGCGGATATAACAATGGGGGGCATTTCGCAGTATTGTACTGCGAAATGCAATTCGCAGTACAAAATTGTGAATTGCATTTCGCAGTACAATACTGCGAAATGCCTTATTTTTTAAAATTTTTTTTTTTTATTCTTTTACTGTAACGCCTATTTTTCAAAAAAAAAAAATTTTTTTAATCCATTTCGCAGTATAAAACTGCGAAATGTGCAAACGTCTGTTTGTACATTTCGCAATTTTATACTGCAATGTGTAATTGTGTATTTTTTTTTTTTGGTTTATTTTGGTATTTTTTGCTTTTTTTACTATTATTTCGGTTCCGGACTCGTTAAGAAGGTACAGGCCTAAATTTTCACTCTTAAAAAAACACCACTAAGTTTTTCGTTTTCTTTCTCCTTGCTTGCACACAATAACGGAAAGGCATTTGTAAAAGTAAATTTTCTAACACTAGGGGTGTGTTTGGTATGACGGAAAGGCATTTGTAAAAGTAAATTTCCTTATTGATTTATTTTCCTCCAATTGGAAGAAAATATTTTCCTTATCAAAAGAAGGGAAAACATTTTCCAAACATTCTTCTCAACCTTTCTCACCCTCGCTAACCCATGCCTCTCCAAAAATAAGTTTTTTTTTTATTTAAAAATTTTTGTTTTTCCGTTACCATCCACCCTACTACTCCTCCACTCCCTCCCCCCGCGAAAAAATATTTTTTTACCTTTAATTTTTTTTGCCAATTTTAAATTTTTGTTTTTTTATTTTTCTGCACTACCAATCCATTTTTTTTTTACATTTTTTTTTTGTAATTTAAATTTTTATTTTTTTCCTTTTACTATCCCTCCCCAGCCCCGCCCCCGCATCCTACCCCGCAAAAAAAAATTTTACCTTAATTTTTTTTTTTTGCAATTTCATATTTAGTTTTCTATTTTTTCTGCACCGCCTGCCCCCCGCCTCCTACCCCTAACCACCCCCCCCCCCCCACAAAAAAATATTTTTTTTACCTTAATCACATTAGTTCCTTTAGATTGTGTCCATAGAGACTTAGGGAAGGCGTGAGGAGGGGGGAGGGGGAGGGATGTGGGAGGAGGAGGGATGATGAGAGTTGCATAAAAAATATTTTCCTAAAAAAAACTATTTTCTACTCTCTAACCAAACAATAGAAAATATTTTCTACTTACCAACCAAACAAGAGAAAATAAGTGATAAAATCACTAATTTTTCATGAAAATATTTTCTAGGAAAACATTTTCCATGAAAAATATTTTTCTACGTACCAAACACACTCTAGTAAGCCAATTTTTATGAAGTTAGACAAAATGCACGTTCCTGAAATAGAATTAAAAGAGAAAAATAAAATTAAAACAGAAGTGGTTGGCAATCCAACTTCGCCTAGTGAAGCCTAGTGGAGGAAATACCGAATTAGTACATACATACACTAAGTAAAATTATTTTCCTAAAAGGCATGAAAGGCTCTACAGTTGTGGCAATTCTACCAGAAAAGCGCATCGCCTCATCTTCTAATAGCATTATGAGTATTTGTAACAAAAGAAATATGTTCGATTTTCACACTTCCTTTTGCTTTTTCTTTTGTTTTCTATCTTCTGCTTTTTGGGGCCCGAGAAAATTTGGATCATGCTGAGAAGGGATCCCATTTTGTGGATAAAGTTCTATCAAAAGCGATTTCGTCTGAAACTTGGACCTTTGATTAAAGATGAATATTATTTACCATCCTATCAGTCTTTTGATAGTATATACTAGCTTTTTAGAAGTAATAAGTAATATACATAATTAATTTTTTTTTGAAATGCGGCAACTCTTGACCTTTTGCATTGGAAAGGAAGTCAAGTCACGACAACACTACTAGAAATCCGATAATTAGCGACAAACGTTGATTTGTTAGGGCAATTTACCGACCAAAACGCTTTCAAACAGTCTTGGTCGCTATTTTGGTGGTCGCTTGAGCATACCGACAAAGGTTGGTCGCAAAGGTAAAAGAAACAACTTAAAGCACATACCAATTGGTTGGTAGCATATTTTAATTTTTTTAATTTTACCGACCAAAGTTGGTCGCTGTATTTAAATTACGTTATTTTATTAATTATTAAAATTTAAAAATTAGCGACCAACTTTGGTCATACCGATCAAAGTTGGCAGGTAAAGTATAAATCTAGGTAATCCTTGTTAATTAACCGACCAACTTTGGTTGGTAATTTTTAATTTTTTTAAAAAAATTAAGCGACCAACCTTGGTCGCTAATCAGGAATTATTTTTTTTATTAGATATAGACCAACTTTGGTCGGTTTTCTAGGTTTTAATTTTGGCATAAAATTCCTGTTTTATCACCTACACCACCTGCCAGCATACCAAAATTCCTAAATAACAAATCAACAACAATAACAAAATTCAATAAATACATTGTAACTAACAAATTAAAGTTCAATAGAACCAAAAAATCCAAAACCAAGTTAATACTTATTACAACTAGTTCAGAACCAGTTCTATTTGTCTAGTTCAAAGTATATACAAATCAAGGAGTGTTTTGTACAACATCATCATCACCGTCTGATGAACTTTTCTCTAAAAGACGGTGTCAAGAAGGGTCTTGTGGAGGACGTGAAGAATGACCGCGGGGAGGACGGGAGGAACAATCGCGGGGGGCACGGAAGGAACGCTTACGTTCAAGTCGAGACGAGCCTCTGGCAATGACTCACGAGACCGGGGCAATGAAAAACCTTCAGTAGATAGGGGAGTTCTGATATGAGCTTGCATGCCAAGGAATTGAGCATCTCTAACCCTTTCTCTTTCCTTGGCCGCTTCTAGCTCGGATGTGAGCTTTATCACAGTCTCCGGCATAGCTGAGATAATCTCCCCATTAAGTTGCTCGCCTTACGAGGAAGTCCCTATTCCTTACATTCCACACTTATAGCGATGGAACGTTTTAGTAGGAAGCCTGTATACCTTCCCCCATTTTGGACCCCCAGGAGACTCTGTCCATATTCTTTCAGCATCCTTGTTCGGTTGGGTTGGCTCGCCCGATTCACCAGCTGGCTGAGTGCGGATGAATTCCTCCATGTTAGTTTGGTAGTGACCATATATGAAAATTTAAATTGAATTAGTATTTTAAAGTTTATATAAAAGTAAATTAAAATACTTAAAGGAAAGTGAAAGCATACATATACAGTCAGGCTCAATCATTGACCCACCTTTCTTGATCTGTCTCTTTCTTCTTCTTTACAATATGCATCTCCTTGAATAGCTCATCATGGTTCATTGGATGCCCCAACTTCTTTTCCTGAAAACAAATTAATATAGTTAATAAACTGAATAGATATAATTTTAAAATTAAAATAATTTAACCAAATACGTACCAATCTTCTTTTTATTGTCCCTAGACTGACCGCACCTCCAATGTGCAAGGAGCCTCCCTTCTCAGATGCGCATGCTTTCTTTCCTTTTTCTCTCTTCTCTAAGAACTTTGCGATAAGACATTGCCTTTGCAAATCATCTGTGATGACCCAGTCAGTCGTCTCATGAGTTACCGCTCTATTTTCCCCATTTCTGCTTCTTAATGCTTCTTTATCCGTGTTTTATGTGATCAAGTTGATTAGTTAGCGTACGGAGAGAATTTGGTAAGAAATGAGACACTCAGTCTCTTTTAAGAAGGCTTAAGTTTGAAAAGTCAACCGGATGTTGACTTATGTGCTAGAGGCTCGGATGTGAGTTTCGATGGTTTGGTTAGCTTTCGGAGGTGATTTGTGTCTTAGGAGTGTGATCTAAATGGGTTTTGGAGGTCCAGAGAAGAATTAGGCTTGAATTGACGAATTTATTATTTTGGCAATTTCCAGTTGGTATGTGAGATTTTGATTCGAGGGTCGGAATAAAATTTTGAGAGTTGCAGTAGCTTTGTCGTGTCATTTGGGATGTGTGTACAAAAATTTCAGGTCATTCAGATGTGGTTTGGTTGGGTTTTTGATCGAAAGCGTATTTCGAAAGTTTTTAGAAAAACATAGGCTTGAATTTGATGTGAATTGGTGGATTTGATGTTGGTTGAGGTGTTTGGATGATTGAAACAACTTTGAATGAGGTTTTAAGATATGTTGGTACTTTTGGTTGAGGTCCCGGAGACCTCGGATGAGTTTCAAATGGTTAATCAGACAATTTTTGGAGTTTGGAAGTTGTAGAAATTGAAGGTTTAGTATTGCAGAGATTAATCTCTTCGCGTTCGTGAGAGGAGAGGATTTAGACCTTCACATTCGCGTTTGAGGGCTTGGGTTCGCGAAAGGTTAGGAGTTTGTGCTTCGCGTTCGCTTGAGGTGGTCTGCATTCGCATATAAGGATTTAGGTCTAGTGAAATTTTGTTCTTCGCATTCGCGTTTGGGGGATCGCGTTCGCGTAGGTAAAAAAAGTCTTAAGCATCGTGTTCGTGGAGAGCGAGTAGCATTCGCGTAAGGTTAATTTTGGGAAATTTACAAGTGACTTCGCGAACGCGGAGATGAGGTCGCGATCGCGATGAAGAAAGGCCAGAACTGGGCAGAAAGTTTATAGGTTATTTCATCCGCGAATTTGGGTCGTTTTCCCTACATAGGCAATAATTTTGAGAGCTTTTTGAAGGAAATCAAAGAGAGATTCAAGGAGGAAAGTTTGGAGGTAAGAATTTTGGAACTTAAACTTGATTCTATTGTGAAATCTACCTAGAAATTCATGGAACTTACGCCAAAAATGGAAGAACTAAGGCTTTGAATTTTGAATTTTTGATTTGGGATTTGAGGGGTCATTTGGACTCCGATTTTGGTGTTCATTATATGCATAGACTCATGGAGTAATAAGAAACCCGTTGATGTAAAAATTTTGGAGTTTCGAGAAGTGGGCCCGGGGCTCGAGTTTTACTAATTTCGGGATTTTTGATATTTTTCAATTGTTTTCTCTTGGGCTTTGTTTCCTTAGCATATTGTGATGTATTCGTTCTGATTTTGGATAGGTTCGACACGCTTGGAGGCCGATTTTATGGGCAAAGGCATTGCGAGCTAGAGATTTTGTCGGTTCGAGTTGAGTAATGATTGTACATAATATCCTGAGGGTTTGAAACCCTAAATTGCACATCATAGTGCTATATTGAGGTGAGACACATGCCAGATGATGAGCGTGGGGTCTTTTACTACTGGGGATTTGTGACTTGGTCCACCCCGATTGATAATTTTACCGCGTATTTGACTAAAACTTGTTTGTTATCATTATGATTTGGGCTGATTGCCATATTTGGGTTTCGTGCCAACTATTTGACGAGATTTTTATCACTATTTTCTTACTGTTTCGACTTATTACTTGAACTCAGTCCTATTGATATCTACTATTTTACAAACTCCGCCACTTTTACTTAGATTTGAAACTTAAATGATATTTCTAAATGATGTTTTGGGATGAGAACTACTATTTTACTAATGCCCGAGGGGCTTGTGATGGTATCTGACTGAGTGCGGCCGAGGGCCATATGTGAGGATACACTGAGTGATATGAGGCAGAGGGCCTGAGATGCATTTATACACCACGAGATGGCTTGAGTGATATGAGGCCGAGTGTCGAGAGATGATACCACGAGGTGGCTTGATATAATGCTTGGGACGTAAGAGGCCCATCCAGAGTCTTCACACCCACAGTGAGTGAGGATACCCATTGTTTTGAGAGTGAGCCCGAGGGCCTGAGAGTGTTCTGAGAGTGAGCTCGAGGAGCTGATACTATTCTGAGAGTGAGCCCGATGGGCTGGTACTGTTCTGAGATATTGCCCGAGGGGCGAACCTTTATGTGTTCATCTTTCATATTTACTTGTCATTTTACCTATTATACCGTAGTATTTGTGCCCGAGGGGCAAATTTTTTGTGCTTATCGACATGATTGTTTTGCATTAATTGTGTAACTATTGAAAAATTCATTTTCAAAAGAGTTTAAATTGATCTAAGATATTTTTAAAGATTTCACAACTTCACTACTTTTCTCAAAGGGTTTTACGCTGCTTCTATATGGCATGTTGGTTTGCTTTATGTGATTTCTTACTGCTTAGTTGTTATTTACCTTTATTACTCACTAAGTTGAAGTACTGGCTTTACTCTGCAGATGCAGGTAGTTTTGCACCCGATTGTGGGTTTTGACTGATCGGGGCAGTATTATCGGAGTTAGCGAGGTGACTGCCAACGTTCGCAGCATCGCTTTTCTCCCTTTTGTTTATCAGTCCTGTTTCATATATTATAGACCTTGTAGTTGTATTTATACTCTAATAGATGCCCGTGACTTGTGACACCCCCGATTTGGACTGTGTTTGGGTTGTACTTCCACATTGTTATGGTATTATCTATTGTTTAGAAATTATTAAATCATATTTTAGCCTGCTTTATTAGTGTTTAGTTATTTGACTTTGAATTGGAGGTGTGTCAGTTGGCCTTGTCTTGACGAGAGGCGCCATCACAACCGGGTATAGGTTTAGGGTCATGACAAGGTCGTATCAGAGTCTAGGTTATATAGGTCTCAAGAGTCATGAGCAGCTTTAGTAGAGTCTCGCGGAGCGGTACGAAGACATATGTATTTATCCTCGAGAGGCTGCAAAACCTTTAGGAAAACTTCACATTCTTGAACTCTTAACGTGCGTCCTTGTTTCATCTTGAAATACAACTCTTGAAATTCCTTCCACGCATCCTCACGCGCCCATGAGCGCTCAGTATCAGATGTGCCTTGATGGCTTGTGATTCCCCGATTGAGGGGCGAGATGTGATCTCGGTAAGTTGATGTTGGGCCAGTCTAGAGGACTTTTCATTTCAGTATAAAGCTCACCCCGAGGGATCTTCCCGTATTCATTGTTGGGGGTATTGGACACGATAGGAAACATTGACGGTGACGGTGGTGGTGCCTTCCCAGTCACCCAAGCTTGGTACATATTTGTCATGTGTAGTCTTAACATCCGCACCTCTTCACTCAACCCATTATCCTGTTCATCCACCTGTTGTCGGATACCGGTACTAACTATATCAATTCTATTGTTGTTTGCCATTGCCTTTTGTTGTCGAGAAGAATTACCACTTTGGAAACCACAAACCAACCACCTTTCTGGAATGACAACATGAAACCACCATATTAGCGTTAAGGCATTGATTATTCCCTTTTCTTTTTTTATTTTCTGCTATTTTCTTTTCTTTTTACCTTTTTGTGGCTTTTCCTCTTTTTTTTTTCTTTTGATTATGGTCGAATCCTATATAGATTGCCTACGTATCATGATCCCGCATGAATCAGACCGGACGTAGTTCTTGTAAATTAATGCAAAAATAAAGAGATAGTTTTGTTTTGGGAATTTTCAAATTTGTTTTCTTTGAAAGGAAATTACAGAAGCAGACTCCAACTACAAACTCGATGATTAACACTAGGTCAAGAGAACATCAAAACTTCACATCTTGGGGCATGTGGCGCATCACTCGGCATCGCCACAGGCTTTTGCAAGACTGGGAATGTTTCAATGCGGACTAAGACTATTTTTAACAACAACTAGCAATGTAATGACTTATTCTGACAAAGTGGCTATTTTTGCGAAACTTTTTTTTTAGGAAGCAACAAACTCAAAATTTCCCATCTTGGGGCCCATGGGCCATCACTCGGCATTACCACAGGCCAGCACAAGACTGAGAAGGTTTTAATGTCAATTGTGATTATTTTTACAAAGTTGGTCATGTAATGACTTATTTTGACTTAAAATACAAAGTGATTAGTTTTGCAAAAATTTTCTATTTAAGAACATAAACCGAACAATTTCTCATCCTGGGGCCCATGGGGCGTCACTCAGCATCATCACAAGCTAATCGCATGACTGAGAAAGTTTTAATACCAATTGTGGCTATTTAACAAGAACCGATCATGTAATGGTTTATTTGATAAAGTAGCCATTTTTTTAAAGTTATTAAATGACCAAACTTGATCTTTGCAGATACGGCCTCTCAGCACTTTCGTAAAGGAGATTTTAAGGTTGTGCCCGCAAACTATTTAAAATGACTCAAAGTGCCTATTCTTGCAAAAAGGCCTTCCGGCGCCCTTTCGAGGGACATTCGACTTAAAACAAGAATAGCATCACCCAACTTATTTATAAAATAAATCAAAATTTTGATATTTTTTTTTATTTTTGCAAAAGGAGTGGTTGGACCCGTCAAGGGTTGCCTACGTATCTCACACATGATGAGAATCAAACGAGCGTAGTTCGGGTCGATTGGCCAAAATCAAGACTATATTTTACCACAAATTACTTTCCATTTTTTTATTCCAATATTTTCCCTTTTCCATTTTTTTACTTTTTATTTTTCAAAATCCGGTAGCATTTCGATATTATTTGGGTATTAAGTTTTTCACAATGAATGGTTATCCTCCCTTAGTCCTAACGCTGTTATTTTTCACAATTGTTTCACTCATGGTATGCAAGCCGGTCAGCATGCGGAGCCGAGCAAATAAATGTAAGTAGCACGTAATATGCATCAGGATAGTCATTTTAATTCGGGTCACCTGTCCTAGACGAACCCAACCCCTATGTTGAGTCCCTTAAGTCAAAATGCACGTGATGCAAATAAACGCCCTACTAGGGATCTGGCATGATTTGTTGTCAACTAGGTTTTAACCCTAGGTTTATTGGTCTAGACCTGGTTTACCCAAGCGGACAACTCGGGCCGAGGGGGAGGCAGCGTACCGGGGATACAGAAGCCCGCCCAGCTTTGCAACTTATCCAAACCTCGTTCTAAATTTGGTAAAAAGACTCTAACAGAAGAAAAGCTACACGAAGTGCACCCTTCTCCATGATGTAGAAGACTCAGAAAGAGGGAGGGATTTGCGATAATTTATATACAATTCAACAAATATTAAAGCGGTAAAAACATTTAGCACGTAAGGCATGGAACATGTATCAAAATCAAATAAAGCCAAATACAACAATTTAACCTAGCTCGAATTCTAAACCCTTAACTGAAGTTCTAGGTTCTTATCCCCAGCAGAGTTGCCAGAGTTGTCACACCTTCTTTTTCTGAGCTTTTACTATACCCTGGGAAATGGTATAATAAAATAGGAGTGTTTCCACTTACTGGACAATTGAAACGGGATTCGCTTATTAAGAGATTCAGAGTCGCCACTTGGGAGATTTATGGTGTCCCAAGTTACCGGTTTGAATCCCGAATCGAGGAAAGTGTTTGACTCTGTATTACAGTCGCGAACCAGAAAACGAGTAAGGAATTCTATTAACCGAGGAGAAAGGGTTAGGCACTCCCTAGTTTTGTGATTCTAGCACGGTCGCTCAACTGCTATATTTGGCTAAAATATCTTATTTTAATACATGGTAAACCTATAGTGCAATTTTAAAGTTATTTATCGCTTTTGTCAGTTATTATTTTTATTTAAGAAAGAGAGCATCATTCAAGAATGTGTTTTTGGATCACGTCACATGAAATGCACTCGGATCCTTGACACTTCTTTATTCTAGGTTTTCGGATTTCGATTTGGGTCGCATGAAATGCACACCAGAGTTTAAGAATGTAATTTTGTTAAAAGCGCGCCTAAAGCGACTAACGGGTTGTTATTTTGCGGGAGGCCATGAAAATTCACTAATGGCACGTCCTGAATTTTAAATATTTTAATAAAGTAATTAAAGATGGCCACGCAATTTGTAATTTTATTTGGCGCGGTGCACCCTATGTTTATCTTTATGTTTATCTTTTAAAGGTCAACCTAAAACAGACTACTATTTTTCTATTAAAGATTTGTCTCTAAAATGGCCCTAATTAATTGGCATCATTAATTACTATTATTAGAAAACCTTTCATGGAATTCGAGCTTCAAACTCAGGTCCACACTTGAACAAGAGGAAAACCTCCTAATTCAAATATGCTACCTAGCTTGGAAGGCCAAAAACCCGTATTATTATTAAGTAAAAGTTTAATCGAAGTTGCGCGAACGCTTACTTCAAATTAATTTTTTAGAATTGTGATCATGTTACGCGAACGTACTTGCAACTACGACGATATATTAAGTGCGCCTAAAGCAAGCTACGAATATTCATTTTAAAAAACCATAACTATGGAATTTATTTGTGTAAGAAATATAGTAAATTATTTATGAAATGTGAGCTAAACCAAGATTATTTAACGATTGGGCTAGTTAGAGCTCCTATGTGTATTAAATCACTAGACTTAAACATTTTTGCCAATTTACCTTATCAGATTCAACTTAAAAGCTTTTGACAAACGTCTTTCCAAACATTCACTAGACCAAATTAATGATGAAATAATACTAACTAAATAGATACTCTCAAATAGCAGTGCAGTAGATCCAAACAATAAAATATCCGGATTATAGTGATATAAACGTGAGAAATAAGAAGATTGAATTAAATAAAATCATGTTTATCATATTCAAAGAAAAGTTTATTCATGCTCAAAAATTCACAATCACAATCATCAAGCTAAAAACCTAAACTAAATTCCTAAATTATTTTAAATTGTAAAATTAAGCTAGTTATTTAACTATGTAACAATGATTATTTTTTGTAATTTTTAATTAATAGCACAATTAACTCAATGTAATAAATTTCTAAATGCAAATTAAACCTAAGATGGCATGAAAATTAAAATGTGATACTTTTTTTTATGAAATGCAACTAAACAAAGAAAAAAAAAATACCTAAAAATCAATTAAATTATTTTGGTCTATTTTTAGGAGTTATTTTCATGTAGGGCAAAAATCACGTGCTCACACGTGAGATTGGATATTTAGAGCCTAGAAGGATTCTTGCCTGTGTTGTATCATGGTTGTGTTTACTTGAGCGCATCAAGACGTGTCAGTGTGATGATCCCCACTTTCTTATCCCAAGGGACACGGTGCAACACAGTGATGCCAAAGAGGTTACTATTTGTGATGATGGGGTATTAAGGCTTGAGGTATTTTGTGCATAATATGGATCGGGTTGCGAGGGCCAATACTTGAGGAGGCTCATAGTTTGCGGTACTTTATTCATTCGGGTGCGACAAAGATGTATTGGGATTTGAGGCAGCACTATTGGTGGCGAATGATGAAGAAGGATATCGTTTAGTATATTGCTCAGTGTTTGAACTATTAGCAAGTGAAGTACGAGCATCTAAGACCGGGTGGTATACTTCAAAGGCTGGATATTCCAGAGTGGAAGTGGGAGCATATCACTATGAGTTTTGTAGATAGACTTCTATGGACACTTTATTCCAAGTCACGACTTCATATTCTTCACTCAAATTTATCTTCATGAGGTTACTTATCTTCATAGTGTACTTGTGTCAATTATCTCAGATTGAGACATACAATTTATATGGCATTTTTGGAGAATAGTGCATCGTAAGTTGGGCACATGGGTCGAGCTGAGTATAATATTACATCCCCAGTGGGACGCATTGTTCAAGCACAATATTCAGATATTGGAGGAGATTTTACAAGCCTGTGTCATTGATTTCAGGGGACTACATCAGCTCATACTGTTTACAGAGTTTGCCTACGATAATAGCTGTCACTCGAGTATCTAGATGGCTCTGTATGAGGCCTAATATGGGAGGCGATGTCATTTTATAGTTGGTTGGTTTGAGCCTGTGAGGCTAGGTTTTTGGGCACTGATTTGGTTCGTGATACTTTGGAGAAGGTAAAGTTAATTTAAGAGCAGCTTCATACAGTGCACTCCAAGCAGAAGAGTTATGCTGATAGGAAGGTTTGTGATGTGACATATATGGTGGGTGAGAAGGTACTACTTAGAGTTTCACCTAAGAAGTGTGTGATGAGGTTCGGGAAGAAGGAAAAATTGAGACCTCAGTATATTGACCCTTCTGAGGTGCCAGAGAGGGTTGAAGAGGTGGCATCTAAACTTACCTTGTCACTTAGTTCATCGGGAGTTCACCAAGTGTTCCATATTTTCATGCTCCAAAAGTATTATGGGATTTTGTCACATGTATTAGACTTTAGCACAATGCAACAGGATGAGGGTTTGACTTATGATGTGGAGTCGATAATCATTTTGGATCGGTAGGTTCAAGAGTTGAGGTCGAAGAATATAGCATCGGTGAAGGTTCATTAGAGACTTATCCAGTCGAGGAGCTACTTTTCAAACCGATCAGGAGATGCGAAGCAAATATCCTCACTTTTTTAGACCCCAGGTATGATTTTGTACTCATTCGAAGACGAACGCCCGTATAAGAGAAGGATAATATAATGACCCGGTCAGTCATTTTGTATATTTGAGTCTTGTTCTCTCGACTTGATGCTTTACATATATGTATTTCTGATTATGTGACTTGCGGGGTCGATTGGTTTGGTTTCGGGGGAGTTTTGGATTAAATTGGGATACTTAGTCTCAAAGATGGATGCTCAAATTGTAAATGTTGGCTGAAGTTTGAATTTTGTGTGAATGATATCTGAATGGTATTTTGATGGTTCCAATAGTTTCATATGGTGATTTTAGACTTAAGCGTAGGTCAGCATTTGAATTTGGAGGTCCGTAGGTTGATTTGGTGCTCTGTGGCAAAAGCTGGGAAATTGAAGGTTAGAAGGTTCATAGGTTTGACCGGAGTTCGGGTATGGATTGTAGTTCCAGGAGTTGGGATACGTCTGTTGTGTCATTTGAAAATTGTGTGCAAACTTGAAAGTCATTCCGAGTTGATTTGATGTGTTTCAGCATGAGTTTTTGGAAGTTGAAAGTTCATTAGTTCCATAGGCTTGAATTGAGGTGTGATTTGTAATTTTGATGTTGTTTTGTGATTTGAGGCCTCGATTAGGTCTGTGTTATGTTTTGAGATTGTTTGGTGTGATTGGAGAATGTCCTGGGGATTCGGGTGTGTTTCAGATTAATTTTGGATCATTTGGATTAAGTTGGCTTGATGAGATTTTTGAGTTCTAGCGTTTTCGTATCTATGGACGTTTGGCTATAGATGTGGCACCGCAGAAGCATCCTAGGATGTGCAGGTGTAAGTTCGGCAAGTTGGCTTTTTAAGTGAACTCGCAGATACGAGATTTTGATGGCAAATACGGCACCACAGATGTGTGGTAATTTGGACTGCCAATGCAGAATCACTGGGTAGCCTATATGATTTCGAGGTTTGGTCACTTTTTATTAGTTAGAGTTGTGGAGCTCGGCTAGAGACGATTTTTGGGAGACTTTTTAGTGTAATTGAAAAGGTGAGTTAAGTTCACTTAATTGTTATGTTAGATATTGATTACTCATGGATTATTACACCTAGTTTATATGAATTAAAGGTGGAGCTTTTTTATTATGGTTTGGAGAGTGAAAATGTAACGACCCGACCGGTCGTTTTAGAAAATTACGCCCCTATCCCTAATTTAACTGTTCCCCTAAGTTCATTTCTGCTATTGTGGGTTGCCGGGAGAGTTGGTTCCGAAAATTTGAGCATTTTGGGACACTTAGTCCCCAAATAAGAGCTTTGAAACTAGAAAACGGTCCATAGCCGGAACAGTGTTAAGACGATCTCGGAACGGAAATCCGATGGTTCCATTAGCTCCGTTAGGTGATTTCGGGGTTGGGAGCGCGCTCGGAATATATTTTGGAGGTCCGTAGCTCAATTAGGCTTGAAATGCCGAAGGTTGAAATTTTGGTGAATCCGAACGATAGGTGAGATTTTGATCCGGGGGTCGGAATGGAATTCCGACAATTTCTGTAGCTTCATTATGTGATTTTGGATATGTCCGCAAATTTTCAGGACATTTGGACGTCATTTGGCCGGGTTTTGGATTGAATGTTAGTTTTGAAAGTTTTGAAGAAACTTAGGCTTGAATCGATGTGATTTATGGGTTTTGATGTTGTTAGACGTGTTTTTATGATTGGAATAAGTTCGTATCGTGTTTTGGAGTATGTTGGTGGTTTTCGTTGGGGTCCCGGAGGCCTCGGGATGAATTCGGACCATCATCCGGCATTTTGGAACATGAAAAGTCTGCAGAAAAACTGCAGATCACTGGGCAAGATTTAAGCCATCGCGTTCGCGAGGGCCTTGTTCGCGTTCGCGTAGGCTGGGTGCTGCAGAGCATCGCGTTCGCGTCCAAGGCGTCGCATTCGCGTAGTGGAAGAAGGGGAGGCACCGCGTTCGCGATCCCTGTGTCGCGTTCGCGAAGAGCAAGGCGGGTTGGATGGGAAATAAGGTCATCGCGAACGCGTGGACTGGCGCCGCGTTCGCGAAGGTTTAGCCGGCTGTGCATCGCGGACGCGAGTGGCGTCACGCGAACGCGAAGGGTAAATGGGTTAGAGCATCGCGAACGCGTGACGGGCCACGCGAACGCGATGAAGGAAAATGTCTGGCAGTGAGCTTAAGTTCAGAACATAACACCCGCGACCCCCATACACAAAAACGCCATTTTTGAGCTCCAAGAGAGGTTTTTGAAGGGGAAAACGTTGGGATATCATCGGGAAATCATCGGGGGTAAGTTTCTTGACCTTAATTCGTTGGTTTATCATGAAATCCGTGATTATCTCACTGAAATTGGAAGATTAAAGGTGGGTTTGAGCCCTAGGCCTAAATGTTAGAAAATCTTTGATTTGAATGGGCAAATGGAGTCCGATTTCGATAAATTTTATATGCACGGACTCGTATTGAGATAAGGAACCCGAATATATAATTTTTGTGATTTTTCGATAAGCGTACCGAAAGTCGGGTTTTGGCAACTTGTGGGTTTTGGTGTATTTTGAGTTAATTTGATTGGGTAATGCCCAATTGGCCTATTTTGATGTGATTCTATTGATTTTTATCAGATTCTACACTTGTGGAGGCCGACATTCGTGGCAAGAGGGTTATTACTTAGCGGTTTTGTACCGGAATTGAGGTAAGTGGCTTGTCTAACCTCGTGTGGGGGAATTTTCACCCCTAGGATATTATGTGATAGTTTTAATGCCTTGTACGCGAGGTGACGGGCGTGTACATGCGCTGGTTGTTGAACACGTATTTATTAAAAATGTTCGATGAGCGGTATTCCTGTCTTTGGCTGTTAGTTTGATATTTTACCGGTAGTGGATAGAAAAACATGATTAGGTAGCCCTTAACTATTTAGTTGCCTAATTGCCTTATTTGAACTCCTTGATAATTATTGGCACTATTTTTTTTCGGTGAAGTTATAGTTAAGCATAATTTATTCTCTCTGTGTATTCCTTTAATTGTTGTGCTTGTGGACTGCGGGTTCGATTCCCGGAGACCCAGGGCTGTGGGTTCGATTCCCAGAGACCCGGAGTGATATTGGTAGGGACTACGGGTTCGATTCCCGAGATCCTGAGATTTATTGAAATGTGGACTACGGGTTCGATTCCCGAGATCTTGAGATTTATTGATTCGATTTCCGGAGATCCTGAGATATTGATATATTATTGAGATATGGACTGCGGGTTCGATTCCCGGAGATCCTGAGATCATTGAGACACATCTTGAGGTATTGAGGCATGGGCTGCGGGTTCGATTCCCGGAGACCCAGAGATACTATTATTGGGACTGCGGGTTAAATTCCCGTAGCTCCTGGATTGTTGGTTATAGAGTAGGACTGTGGGTTAAATTCCCACAGGTCCTGGACTTGTTGATTTAGTTTTGTTACTTGTTATTAGCTTAATTTTTGCCGGTTGCAGTAATCACTTTATTATTGCTATTTCGGATTTATTATTATTTGAGCTGCTTATTATTGTTATTGTCTTTTTGTTATTGTTCTCTCAGTAGGGCCACGACCTTCCTCGTCACTACTCCATCGAGGTTAGGCTTGGCACTTACTGAGTACCGCCGTGGTGTACTCATGCTACTCTTCTGCACACTTTTGTTGTGCAGATCCGGGTACATCAGAGGAGGCTCGTACTAGGTGATTCTGCAGCTTTCTGGGAGACTTCGAGGTATGATCTGCTACGTCCGCGGATCCGGAGGCTTCCATTCTATTCTAGTATTACTAGTTGACATTTTCTTCATTTCGTTGTTAGATACTCTTTACACATAGAGCCACAGTTGTATTTCTCTTTTAGTCTGTGTTACCGTGGGGTTTCGGATCTTGGTAGTGTTTATTTATTGTGTGACGGATGTATGTGCCAAGTGGCACGGATTACATATCTTTTATGTTATTTTCCGTTGTTTCTTATTTAAGTAATTATAATTTATAGATTTCGAAGCGTGTTAGGCTTACCTAGTCGTGGGGACTGGGTGCCATCATGACATGTTCACAATTGGTGAACTAGGGTCGTGACAAGTTGGTATCAGAGCTCTAGGTTCATAGGAGTCACGGGACACAGACCGGTTACTTAGAGTCTCGCTGATCAATATGGAGACGTCTGTATTTATCTACGAGAGGCTATGTAACTGTCTATGAAACTCTTCATTTCTTTTGGATTCCTTGTCGTGCGACATTTTTGACACCAATTCTAAACTTCTGCTTTCTATTCTCTCACATATTGTGAGGACACGTGCTACTCGTGAGGATCAGGCACACGCGCCCCCTGCCGCTGCCGCCAGAGGCCGGTGCCGTGGTAGAGGACGAGGACGTGCCCGAGGTGCAGCCACAGCACCCAAGCACGCTGTCGCTGAGGTGCCACCGGTGGATCAGGTTGTAGCGTAGGCACCTGGTACACTGACTACAGCTGCTACTACTCTAGCACTCCAGGAGACCTTGGCCCAGTTAATGAGTATGTATACCAATTTAGCTCAGGCAGGGTTGCATCCTCTCACTATAGCTACATCCCAGGCCGGGGGAGGGGCCCAGACTCCCGCAGCCGTTACACTTGAGCAGCGAGTGCCAGTGGGACTGGTTCCAGAGATTATGGTTATACCTCCTGCCGCCCCAGCACAGCCTGGAGGTGGGCCAGCTGGCTCTGAGGACGAGCAGCGTAGATTGGAGAGGTTCAAGAAATATGACCCTCCAGTGTTCAGTGGTTTGGCTTCAGATGATGCATTGGGTTTTCTGGAGGAGTGTCATCGTATTCTTTCTACCATGGGGATTGTGGAGACCAGCGGGGTTTCCTTCACTACGTTTCAGTTTCGTGGGACCGCTTATGATTGGTGGCGCACGTATGAGTTGGATAGTCCGGAGGAGTCCGCTTCGTTGACCTGGACGCAGTTTTCAAATCTGTTTTTGACGGAGTTTGTTCCCCAGAGCCTTAGGGATTCTTGGCGCTCGGAGTTTGAGCGGTTGCGACAGGGCTCCATGTCAGTATCGGAGTATGCCATCAGTTTCACCCGTCTGGCGAGGCATGCACCGGCCTTGGTAGCCACGGTTCGGGAGAGAGTGCGGAGATTTATTGAGGGCATGATTCCGCCTATCCGATCCAGCATGGCCAGAGAGTTGGAGACAGATATATCTTATCAGCAGGCAGTTAGCATTGCCAGGAGGATCGAGAGTATGCTCCCTAGAGAGCGGGGAGATAGAGAGGCCAAGAGGTCTCGTGAGTCGGGCCATTTCTCCGGTGCCCGCACTTCAGCAGCCGGTCGTTTTGGCAGGGGTTATTCCGGCCGACCAGTTCACTCAGCATTGCCCGCAGCCGGTAGCACTCCAGGTCTTCCAGCACCACAGGAGCCTTATTATGCTCCCCCAGTTTCCAGTGCACCTCCTGCACGGGGTCCTTCCAGGGGTCAGACTAGTGGGGTTGAGGCCGGTCAGTCACA
This sequence comes from Nicotiana noctiflora, assembly GCA_032618575.1. Lineage (NCBI taxonomy): Eukaryota > Viridiplantae > Streptophyta > Magnoliopsida > Solanales > Solanaceae > Nicotiana > Nicotiana noctiflora. The sequence continues at coordinate 24,341 of JASVEL010013018.1, forward strand.
GCCACCGCGTCCTCTCGGAGCTTGTTTTGAGTGCGGGGATACTCGCCACCTGGTTAGGGAGTGCCCCAGGCGTAGGAGGGGAGCACCTCACCAGTCTTCGCAGCATCAGCGTGGCTCTCAGGGTCAGCAGGCTATCATTCCAGCTCCAGCTGCTATTCCACCTGCCCAGCCAGCCAGGGGCGGGGGTCAGGGTTCTAGAGGCCGCCCTCGAGAGGGGGGACAGGCCAGATTCTATGCTATTCCTGATCGCGCTGCGGCTGTTGCATCTGATTCTGTTATCACAGGTATTATTCTGGTTAGTCACGGGGAGGCATCGGTTCTATTCGACCCTGGTTCCACTTTTTCATATGTGTCTTCTTACTTTGCTTCTCACCTGGGTGTGCCTCGGGATTCTTTGAGTGCCCCCATTTATGTTTCCACTCCGGTGGGTGATTCTTTGGCTGTGGACCACGTATATCGGTCGTGTTTGGTTACCATTTGTGATTTTGAGACCGGAGCGGATCTATTGTTGCTCGGGATGGTCGATTTTGATATTATTCTGGGCATGGACTGGTTGTCGCCCCATTATGCTATTCTTGATTGTCACGCCAAGACCGTGACGCTGGCTATGCCGGGCATTCCACGTATTGAGTGGAGTGGTACTATAGATCACACCCCTAGCCATGTTATTTCTTTTCTCAGAGCTCAGCGTATGGTTGAGAAGGGATGTGCTGCTTATCTAGCCTATGTGCGGGACGTCAGTGTTGACACTCCCTCTATTGATTCTGTTCATGTGGTACGTGACTTTGCTGATGTATTTCCAGCTGATCTTCCGGGCATGCCGCCTGACAGAGACATTGACTTTGCTATTGACTTGTTGCCGGGCACTCAGCCCATTTCTATTCCACCGTACCGTATGGCTCCTCCTGAATTAAAGGAGTTGAAGGATCGGTTACAGGAGTTATTGGGCAAGGGTTTTATTCGACCCAGTGTTTCGCCTTGGGGTGCTCCTGTATTGTTTGTGAAGAAAAAGGACGGTTCTATGCGTATGTGTATTGACTATCGTCGGCTGAATAAGGTTACAGTGAAGAACCGGTATCCTTTGCCCCGTATTGATGATTTATTTGACCAGTTACAGGGCGCACATGTGTTTTCTTAGATTGATTTGCGCTCTGGGTATCACCAGCTGAAGATTCGGGAGCCAGATATCCCGAAGACTACCTTCAGGACCGGTATGGTCACTATGAGTTCCTCGTGATGTCTTTTAGGCTGACTAATGCCCCAGCAGCCTTTATGCATTTGATGCACAGTGTGTTCAGGCCTTATCTGGACTCGTTCGTGATTGTCTTCATTGATGATATTCTAGTATATTCTCGGAGCGGGAAGAGCACGAGCAGCATTTGAGGATAGTGCTTCAGATCCTGAGGGAGAAGCAGCTTTATGCCAAGTTCTCTAAATGTGAATTCTGGTTGAGTTCAGTGGCATTTTTGGGCCACGTAGTGTCGAGTGATGGTATTCGAGTAGATCCGAGGAAGGTGGAGGCCGTGCAGAGTTGGCCCAGACCCTCCTCCGCTACCGAGATTCGCAGTTTCCTTGGTTTGGCGGGCTACTACCGTCGTTTCGTAGAGGGGTTCTCTTCGATTGCAGCACCTATGACTAGATTGACCCAAAAGGGTGCCCCTTTCCAGTGGACAGACGAGTGTGAGGCGAGCTTTCAGAAGCTCAAGACGACTTTGACTTCGGCCCCTATATTGATGTTGCCTACAGGTTCGGGGTCCTATACTGTATATTGTGATGCCTCACGAGTTGGACTCGGTGCGGTATTGATGCGGGACGGTAGGGTGATTGCCTACGCGTCGAGACAGCTGAAGGTGCATGAGAAGAATTACCCTGTTCATGATTTGGAGCTAGTTGCCATTGTTCACGCCTTGAAAATTTGGCGTCATTATTTATATGGGGTTCCTTGTGAGATCTACACTGATCACCGGAGCTTGCAGCACTTGCTTAAGCAGAAGGACCTGAATATGCGTCAGAGGAGATGGTTGGAGCAGTTGAAGGACTATGATATTACTATTCTCTATCATCCGGTCAAGGCCAATGTAATTGTCGACGCCTTGGGTTGCGGGGTGGAGAGTTTGGGGAGTTTGACATACCTACCAATTTCGGAGAGGCCTATGGCGATGGATGTTCGAGCTTTATCCATGCAGTTTGTTAGATTGGATCTTTCGGAGCCCAGCCGGGTTCTAGCCTATATGGTCTCTTGGTCTTCTTTATTAGATCGCATCAGAGAGCGACAATTTGATGACCCTTATTTGCGGGATCTTCAGGACAAGGTTCGGCATGGTGATGCTCGAGATGTTACCATCGGGGATGATGGAGTCATGAGGATGCAGGGGCGTATCTGTGTGCCCAATGTAGATGATCTTCGAGAGCTAATTCTAGCAGAGGCCCATAGTTCGCGGTATTCCGTCCATCCGGGTGCCGCGAAGATGTATCAGGACTTGAAACAGCATTACTGGTGGAGGCGGATGAAGAAGGATATAGTTGATTATGTTTCTAAATGCCTCAATTGCCAGCAGGTGAAGTATGAGCATCAGCGTCCGGGTGGATTGATGCAGCAGATTGAGATTCCAGAGTGGAAATGGGAGCGCATCACCATGGACTTTGTATCTGGGCTTCCACGGACTATTAGGAAGTTTGATTCTATTTGGGTTATTGTGGATCGGTTGACCAAGTCCGCCCATTTTATACCGGTGAGCACTACTTATTCATCGGAGCGACTGGCGGAGATCTATATCGAGGAGATAGTTCGGCTGCATGGTATTCCAGTTTCTATCATTTCAGATAGAGGCACTCAGTTCACTTCACGGTTCTGGAGAGCTGTACAGCAGGAGTTAGGTACTCGGGTAGAGCTGAGCACATCATTTCACCCCCAGACTGATGGGCAGTCCGAACGCACTATTCGGATTTTGGAGGATATGCTCCGTGCGTGCGTGATTGAGTTTGGAGGTTCGTGGGATCACTTCTTGCCACTGGCGGAGTTTGCTTATAACAACAGCTACCAGTCTAGTATTCAGATGGCACCGTACGAGGCCCTATATGGTAGGAGGTGCGGGTCTCCCGTGGGTTGGTTTGAGCCGGGCGAGGCCAGGTTACTAGGTACTGATATGGTTCAGGAGGCTATGGACAAGGTCAAGGTGATTCAGGACAGACTTCGTGCGGCCCAGTCTAGACAGAAGAGTTATGCGGACAAGAAGGTTCGCGATGTGGCTTTTATGGTTGGTGAGCGGGTTCTGCTTCGAGTCTCGCCCATGAAGGGCGTTATGAGGTTTGGGAAGAAAGGGAAGCTGAGTCCTAGATTTATTGGCCCTTTTGAGATTTTGAGGCGTGTTGGGGAGGTTGCTTATGAGTTGGCCTTACCTCCCGGCCTAGCCGGAGTTCACCCCGTATTTCATGTCTCCATGCTCCGGAGATACCATGGTGACCCGTCGCACGTATTGGATTTCACATCTGTTCAGCTAGACAAGGATCTTTCTTATGTTGAGGAGCCAGTAGCCATTCTAGACAGGCAGGTCAGAAAGCTAAGGTCAAAGAACATCGCTTCGGTAAAGGTTCGGTGGCGGGGCCAGCCGGTCGAGGAGGCGACTTGGGAGACCGAGCAGGATATGCGCAGCCAGTACCCTCATCTTTTCACTACTCCGGGTATGTTTTCTATGCTCGTTCGAGGACGAACGAATCTTTAAGTGTGGGAAGATGTAACGACCCGACCGGTCGTTTTAGAAAATTACGCCCCTATCCCTAATTTAACTGTTCCCTTAAGTTCATTTCTGCTATGGTGGGTTGCCGGGAGAGTTGGTTCCGAAAATTTGAGCATTTTGGGACACTTAGTCCCCAAATAAGAGCTTTGAAACTAGAAAACGGTCCATAGCCGGAACAGGTGTTAAGACGATCTCGGAACGGAAATCCGATGGTTCCATTAGCTCCGTTAGGTGATTTCGGGGTTGGGAGCGCGTTCGGAATATATTTTGGAGGTCCGTAGCTCGATTAGGCTTGAAATGCCGAAGGTTGAAATTTTAGCGAATCCGAACGATAGGTGAGATTTTGATCCGGGGGTCGGAATGGAATTCCGACAATTTCTGTAGCTTCATTATGTGATTTTGGATATGTCCGCAAATTTTCAGGACATTTGGACGTCATTTGGCCGGGTTTTGGATTGAATGTTAGTTTTGAAAGTTTTGAAGAAACTTAGGCTTGAATCGATGTGATTTATGGGTTTTGATGTTGTTAGACGTGTTTTTATGATTGGAATAAGTTCGTATCGTGTTTTGGAGTATGTTGGTGGTTTTCGTTGGGGTCCCGGAGGCCTCGGGATGAATTCGGACCATCATCCGGCACTTTGGATCATGTAAAGTCTGCAGAAAAACTGCAGATCACTGGGCAAGATTTAAGCCATCGCGTTCGCGAGGGCCTTGTTCGCGTTCGCGTAGGCCGGGTGCTGCAGAGCATCGCGTTCGCGTCCAAGGCGTCGCGTTCGCGTAGTGGAAGAAGGGGAGGCACCGCGTTCGCGATCCCTGTGTCGCGTTCGCGAAGAGCAAGGCGGGTTGGATGGGAAATAAGGTCATCGCGAACGCGTGGACTGGCGCCGCGTTCGCGAAGGTTTAGCCGGCTGTGCATCGCGGACGCGAGTGGCGTCACGCGAACGCGAAGGGTAAATGGGTTAGAGCATCGCGAACGCGTGACGGGCCACGCGAACGCGATGAAGGAAAATGTCTGGCAGTGAGCTTAAGTTCAGAACATAACACCCGCGACCCCCATACACAAAAACGCCATTTTTGAGCTCCAAGAGAGGTTTTGAAGGGGAAAACGTTGGGATATCATCGGGAAATCATCGGGGGTAAGTTTCTTGACCTTAATTCGTTGGTTTATCATGAAATCCGTGATTATCTCACTGAAATTGGAAGATTAAAGGTGGGTTTGAGCCCTAGGCCTAAATGTTAGAAAATCTTTGATTTGAATGGGCAAATGGAGTCCGATTTCGATAAATTTTATATGCACGGACTCGTATTGAGATAAGGAACCCGAATATATAATTTTTGTGATTTTTCGATAAGCGTACCGAAAGTCGGGTTTTGGCAACTTGTGGGTTTTGGTGTATTTTGAGTTAATTTGATTGGGTAATGCCCAATTGGCCTATTTTGATGTGATTCTATTGATTTTATCAGATTCTACACTTGTGGAGGCCGACATTCGTGGCAAGAGGGTTATTACTTAGCGGTTTTGTACCGGAATTGAGGTAAGTGGCTTGTCTAACCTCGTGTGGGGGAATTTTCACCCTTAGGATATTATGTGATAGTTTTAATGCCTTGTACGCGAGGTGACGGGCGTGTACATGCGCTGGTTGTTGAACACGTATTTATTAAAAATGTTCGATGAGCGGTATTCCTGTCTTTGGCTGTTAGTTTGATATTTTACCGGTAGTGGATAGAAAAACATGATTAGGTAGCCCTTAACTATTTAGTTGCCTAATTGCCTTATTTGAACTCCTTGATAATTATTGGCACTATTTTTTTTCGGTGAAGTTATAGTTAAGCATAATTTATTCTCTTTGTGTATTCCTTTAATTGCTGTGCTTGTGGACTGCGGGTTCGATTCCCGGAGACCCAGGGCTGTGGGTTCGATTCCCAGAGACCCGGAGTGATATTGGTAGGGACTACGGGTTCGATTCCCGAGATCCCGAGATTTATTGAAATGTGGACTACGGGTTCGATTCCCGAGATCCCGAGATTTATTGAAATGTGGACTACGGGTTCGATTCCGAGATCCCGAGATTTATTGAAATGTGGACTACGGGTTCGATTCCGAGATCCCGAGATTTATTGATTATTGGTAAGGACTGCGGGTTCGATTCCGGGAGATCCCGAGCTATTGAGATATTATTGAGACATGGGCTGCGGGTTCGATTCCGGAGACCCAGAGGTACTGAGAATGGGACTCTGTGGGTTCAATTCCCACAGATCCTGGACTTGTTTATAGAGTTGGTTATTTGTTATTAGCTTGATTGTAGACGGTTTCAGTAAATGTTGTTATTTTGGAAATTTTGTTGTTATCTGTTAAACTGTTTATTTTGTTATTGTCTTTTTGTTATTGTTCTCTCAGTAGGGCCACGACCTTCCTCGTCACTACTCCATCGAGGTTAGGCTTGGCAACTTACTGAGTACCGCCGTGGTGTACTCGTGCTACTCTTCTGCACACTTTTGTTGTGCGGATCCAGGTACATCAGAGCAGGCTCGTACTAGGTGATTCCGCAGCTTTCCGGGAGACTTCGAGGTATGATCTGCTACGTCCGCGGATCCGGAGGCTTCCATTCTATTCTAGTATTACTAGTTGACATTTTCTTCATTTCGTTGTTAGATACTCTTTACACATAGAGCCACAGTTGTATTTCTCTTTTAGTCTGTGTTACCGTGGGGTTTCGGATCTTGGTAGTGTTTATTTATTGTGTGACGGATGTATGTGCCAAGTGGCACGGATTACATATCTTTTATGTTATTTTCCGTTGTTTCTTATTTAAGTAATTATAATTTATAGATTTCGAAGCGTGTTAGGCTTACCTAGTCGTGGGGACTGGGTGCCATCATGACATGTTCACAATTGGTGAACTAGGGTCGTGACAGAAAATTGATGATTTTAAAGTCGATTTGAGGTTGAATTTGGATGAAATACATATATTTGGCCTCATATCGGAATAAGTGTTTGGGATTTGTGAGTGTTGAGGGGTTTTGAAATGGGGCCTAGGGTTGACTTTTTGGCTAACGTTTTATATTTGAACCAAGATCTTAGCTTTATTGTTTGTTTCCTATGGCTTCTATTGATGATATTAAGTTGTTTTGATAAGATTTGAGTTGCTCGGAGGCCGATTCACGTAGGAATGGCTTTTTGGAGTATTCTTTCATATTTTTTGAGGTAAGTAACATATCTAAACTTGAGTTGAGGGTGATTATCCATATGAGCTATGATACTTGAGATGTGTTGGGCGCGAGCACGTGGTAGGTGACGGGCGTGTGTGCGTAGACCGGGGTATTTATGATCTATGTAGAATTTAGGCTACTATAAGACTTATTTGCTTTCATGCCTCGTTATATTAAAATTTTATCTACTTGTATGATCATTTGAGCTATGATTGGTGTTGGCTATGTACTTATTTATTTGAGACATGATAGGGTTATTCTTGTTGTTTTGAGCTATTTTCCTTAATTATAGTCCTATTCTCAGTCATAATTCTTTGTCTACATGTTATGTCTTAGTCTCTTTGCATTATTTGTATGTTCTATCACATGATGTTGACGCCTTCTATATGTGACACTGTTTGGGATGGGTTCTGTGAGATGTGAGCCATTGAGAAAGATATATTGATGACTGATGTGGGCCATAGAGCCGTATTGTGGTTTATAATGGATCGGGTCGCATGCTGCAACGAATTGATATTTGGATTGGGTTGCATGCTGCAATAGTTATATTAATTATTGATCATGACTTGGGCAAGGATCCGCCGCTTCTGAGTCTAATATTATAGTGAGCGCAGGCATAAGGTCATATATGTGTTTTATGAGGGAAATTTGTGCCATGTTTCCGTACAGTGTTGAATGTGGTAGTGTGTGTAATGGTGAGAGGCATTTGTGCCAGGCACCGCGTGTGTGCTAAGTGGGAGTATACTTGATGGTTTCACTGTGATGTTATTGACTTGACTTGTATATTTTACATGTGGGCATAGAGATATATTTTTCCTCATGCTAGATGGTAAATACAATATCTTATTGTTTTAAAATTTTAAAAAAAAATCATAATTTTCTTGATAAACTCATATTTTAGTAATTTCGGTGAAAAATTGGTCTTTGACTGTTATACTTGGAAAGCATGTCTGATTTTTTGTATTCGTGGACGAGCTGAACATGATATGTTTTGAGTAATTTACTTTTACTCTCATCACTATATCATGTGTTGATATTGATTATTTGTGTTTGGACACTAACTTCCTTCTGCCACTGCTTTCAGCCCGAGATTAGGTTTGTTATTTATTTGGTATATATAACTAGCTGTACCATACTACACTTTGCATTATGTACAAATCCAAGTACTTTCAAACATGGTGATTTCTCGAGTTTGCATCGGTACTAGCTTGGGGAGACTACAAGGTAGTTGTTACAGCGTCCGTACACCTTGAAGTTCTTTTTTGTTTTTTTTTATCGTTGTTCAACCATTCAGATAGTTTTTTTTAATTGAGAATTGACTATGTATTTTGAGATTATGTAATGCTCATATACTCGTTGACCCAAGATCATTGGGATGGTTGTAGATGTGTTATTGTTCTTGTCTTCAGATATTCTGTGATTTTACCGTTTTTGGATTATTAAGTTTTGTTATTTGAGTTTTATTATTGTTGTGAAATTGTTGGCTTCCCTAGCAAGCGGTGTTAGGCATCGTCACGGCTCCGGTGAGAGTTTGAGTCGTGACAATGTTGTTAGCGATGCATTGATACATGCATGGGATTTGCGTAGTCGTGATAGAGCGCATCAATTCATTTGCTCTATTTATGCATAGCGTTATATATTTTGAGGTCAGCCAAAGTGCTCACTGTATACATGTTAATTTTGTACTCATATTACACGTATGCTTATTTGTGTACAGATTTTGTAACTCAACTAGCAGGAGATAATTCGTGATGAGCTGCCATACTTGAATGCAATTGTACTATTCTGTCTTAGTCGATGACTTATATTACCAGTTTTAGCAATATGTATTAGTATTTTCGCACTTGTTCTATGCGTAGCCTAATGTATTCACATATTTTATGGTTTTGCAGTGATGTGAGGCTTGGTTATGAGTTATCTTTCTCTTGTGCACTTTTTGATCAGAGCCTCGAATTCGACTATGGGAATGAGAGTGTTTTCTCATTTATAGACTATTTATACGATACAAACCAAATTACTGAGGCCAATACATTTCTGATTAAAGAAAAGAAAAAAATAATTGTAATGACACTTTGAGCAATAAGAATGAGCCATCATGATTCGTGGACAGAACAAGGAATGTACATTTAATTGTACTGGCAGGTAAAATTTTACTTTATATCTCGTACAACTGACATTAGTTATATGAGATAACGTTTTTATTTTACAATTTTGTGGACCCAAAAATATAAGATTAAGGTTTACAAATTGTAAGACAAAAAGAAGCCTCACCTTATACAAAATATTCGCTTGGATGAGACATAAAATAAAACTTGTCGTACTATTATTATAAATTTCTAGACTTTACCTCTTGATAAGCTTTTGTCGCAAGAACCCGTCCGCCTCTGGTTTTAAACTGATTTTTCTCCACACGCAGAATTGAGAAATCTCATTCACCCCACCCCCACCCTACGCCACCCCAGTAACCCTTACCTTTTTAAACTCGATAAACTTTCTCCTCCCGTTACTACCTCCTCTTTCTTTTCCATAATAAACATAATTTCATTTCCAACATATATCTAAAAATATTGGAGAATATTACCTTTAGCCTTTAGGGAAGAAATTTTTATTCAAGAAAGAATCATCCCATTTTTGGAAACATAATTTCAAACGAGAAAAAGTAAGAATTTTTGGTGAATTCGAAGAGTAAATTTTGTAGATAAGAAAGATTCTTCTCCTGTTTTTTTGTTGGTTGGTGTTATTTATAGGTAATGCATCAGAAGAAATCTGAATTGCAAATTGGAAAAGAAAGCATTTGCTGCATCTCTTCCGATTTCAATCCTACAGCGCCCCTTGTTTCTTCTTCATCTTCTCTTCATCAGAAACACCCTTCAAATTCACATAATTTCAACTCTGGTCCCCAACATTTGATTTTCTCATCTTCTGTGTCACCTTCTTCTTCACCTGGATATCAGGATCATACTGCTATTCAAATTTTCATTGATAATGATAATAATGACGCAATTTCCCCTTCCCCCACCACCACCCCTACCACCAAAACCACCCCACATAAAAGACCCCTTTTGGGAGTTTCATCAAACAACCCTTCAAAATCTCTCATAAAGACTCCAACTTTATCCAATTCTCTTCACAAATATCAATTTTCCTCTGTAATGGGTCAACACCCATGTAGAAACTTGAGCAATTTCCTTTTCTACCCCTGCCATATTCAGCTCATACTCTTTTTTTCTCTTCTATTCTTCTATTTTCCAAAAAAATCTTTCTTTTTGGATTTTCTTTCTGCTTTTGCTTTTTCAGCAGCCCTTTTGTTTACACTGAATTTAGCATTTCCAAGATTCCCCTCAATTCGTTTATTCTTGGCTAAGTCTTTGCCTCCGATTAAGGTTTTTTCATCAAAACAAGTGTCCAAGAATGCTTTACCAGTGTTTTGGTCAATAGGGTCAAGGCCAAGAATTGATAAAAAGGTAAATACTTCAGGTTGTTATGTGCAGGCATACAGTAACGGAGATGTGTTTGAGGGGGAGTTTCATAAAGGGAAGTGTAGTGGAAGTGGAGTTTATTACTATTACATGAGTGGGAGATATGAAGGGGATTGGGTTGATGGGAAGTATGATGGTTATGGGGTTGAAACATGGGCAAGGGGGAGCAGATATAGGGGACATTATAGGCAAGGACTTAGGCATGGATTTGGGGTTTATAGGTTTTATACAGGTGATGTATATGCTGGGGAATGGTCTAATGGACAAAGTCATGGCTGTGGAGTTCATTCTTGTGAGGATGGGAGCAGGTATGTTGGTGAATTCAAGTGGGGAGTTAAGCATGGCCTTGGACATTACCACTTCAGGTAATATCTTGTCATTGATGTTTTCGGTTTCATATTTTTTCCTTCGTCTTTTCATCAGCAAATTGAAGTAATCTTATTAAATCTTATTGGGTATGGAATATTTCACAAGGTCCATATGTGTTATAAGCATAATTTATGATCATGGCAACATCAACAACAACAACCCAGTAAAATCTTATTAGTGGGGTTTGGATAGGGTAGTGTGTAAGCACACCTTACCCCTACCCAAAGGAGTAGAAAGGCTATTTTCGGAAGATACTTGGCTCAAGAAAACAAAAGGACAAAAATGAAACAATATTAGTATCAGCGTAGAAATCATAGATAAAATAGGAACAATATAAAATCTAGAAGAAAGATAGAAAACAAAAGCGAAAGCTAATCAAAAGGTCTTGTATTGAAAAGCGAAATAGTAAGACACAACATTACCATTAACTATCTTAGACAAAAAACTCTACTAGACTGGTCTTATAGAGGTCCGAAGTAAGACAAGATTCAACTACCTCCTAATCTACAACCCTAATACTCGACCTCTACATCTTCCTATCAAGTGTCATGTACTCAGAAATCCAAAGTCTCGCCATATCCTGCCTTATCACCTCACCCCAATATTTCTTAGGTCGCCCTCTATCTCTTCTCATACCCTCCACTACCAGCCATCCACACCTCCTTGCTGGAGCATCTAGGCGTCTTCTCTTAACATGTCCGAACCATCTTAGCCTCGATTCTCGTATCTTGGCATCAATGGGAGCTACATGCACCTTGTCCCGAATAAAATCATTACTAATCTTATCCATCCTAGTATGCCCACACATCCACTTCAACATCCTCATTTCTACTACTTTTATCTTTTGAACATGAGATTTCTTCACCTGCCAACACTCCGTCCCATACAGCATGACAGGTCTAACCACAACTCTATAAAACTTCCCCTTGAGTTTCTGTGGCACTTTCTTATCACATAAGACTCCTGATGCAAGTCTCCACTTCGACCACCCCTATACGATGAGTGACATCCCCGTCTATCTCCACTGTTATTATGTAATCATTGTATATAATTGAAGCTGCTTTTACTTGGGATAACCTGTGATTCAAGCCTCACATCTATGCCAACTTCCACCGACTCAGCATTGAACTTACACTCTATGTATTCTGTCTTCGTCATGCTCAGCTCGAAACCCTTATACTCAAGAGTCTGTCTCCAAACTTTCATCTTATCGTTGACACCGGCTCGCGACTCATTAATAAGAATTATATCATCGGCGAATAACATGCACCATGGCACCTTCCCTTGAATGTGGTATGTTAGTTCATCACCAGGGCAAATAAGAACGGACTGAGCGCAGAAAAATGCTTAGAGTCGCCTCCTACTATCCTAACCGAGTCTTAGTCCCATCATACATGTCCTTAATTGCCATAATATGGGACTGGCACACCGTTTCCCTCCAAGCATCTCCAGAGAACTTCTCTAGGAACCTTGTCATACGTTTTCTCAAGGCCAATAAACATTATGTGCAGATCCTTCTTCCTCTCTCTGTATAGTTCCACCAACCTCCTAACAAGGTGTATAGCTTCTGTAGTTGAACGACCCGACATGAACCCAAACTGGTTGTCGGATATAGACACTGTCATCCGCACCCTCGCTTCAATCACCCTCCTCCACACTTTCATGGTATGACTAAGTATTTTGATACCCCTATATTTGTTACAACTCTGGATATCACATTTGTTCTTATACACTGGAACCACTATACTCCACCTCCACTCATCTAGCATCCTCTTCGCCTTAAAAATAACATTAAACAATCTAATCAACCACTCAAAACCTTATCTCCTCACACACTTCCAAAATTCCACCGGAATCTCGTTTGGTCCGGTTGCTCTACCCCTACTCATCTCACGCATAGCTCCTACGACCCCGTCAACCTTAATGCGCCTGCAGCACACAAAGTCATAGTGACTCTCGGAATGCTCCAATTCGCCTAGCACAATATCCCGAGCCCCTTCCTCATTCAGAAGTTCATGAAAGTAAGTCTGCCATCTCTTCTTACTCTGGGCATCTTCCATCAATACTCAACCATCTTCGTCCTTGATGCATCTCGCTTGGTCCAAATCTCGAGCTTTCCTCTTTCTTAACTTGGCCAACAGGAATAATTTCTTCTCCCCGGCTTTTTTCCCAGTTCCTCGTACATACGACCATAAGCCGTAGTCTTAGCCTATGTCGCCGCTAGCTTAGCGTCCTTCCTAGCTACTTTATACCTCTCCATGCACGGTCGCCTCTCCTCCTTACCTATGCTCCCCACTAACTTTAGGTATGCCGCCTTCTTCACTTCCACATTACCTTGGACCACTTCATTCCACCACCAGTCTCCTTTGTGGCCCCAGAGACACCCGTCGAGACCCCTAACACCTCTCTCGCAGCATCCCTTATACAGTCTGCTGTCGTTGACCACATAGTGCTCGTATTGCCACTGCTTCTCCAAGATCCCATAGCCGAAAATCGCCTCTCCAACTCTTGGGTTTTATCCGTAGTTAAGGCTCACCACCTGATTCTCGATCTTCCTCGAGCAGACCTTTTCCTCCTCCTTAATAGAATACCAATGTCCATCACCAAAAGCTTATGTTGCGTCGCGAGTATCTCATTCGGGGTCACCTTGCAATCCTTACACAGCTCTCTGGCACCCCTCTTAAGAAGGAGATAGTCAATCTAAGTCTTTGCCACCGCATTTTGAAAAGCAACGAAATGCTCATCCCTTTTCAGAAAGCTAGATTTCGCAATCACCAACCCAAAAGCCTTAGGGAAGTTCAATAGCGAGGTACCTCCTCCGTTCCTTTCCCCAAAACCAAGCCTTCGTGCACTTCGCTATAAGTATCTGCGGTCAACCCAATATGACCATTGAAATCCCCTCTTATGAATAGCTTCTCATCAGGCGGAACCTGGCGCACAATCTCATCTAAACCCTCCTAGAAGTGCCGTTTAACCTACTCATCTAGGCCCGCATGCGGCGCATAGGCGCTAACGACGTTTAGGGAGCACTCTCCAACCACAAACTTAATAATCATCAATCTATTATATACTCGTCTAACCTCAACCACAAACTCTCTAAGTTCCCTATCCACCAAAATACCCACTCCATTCTTATCTCTTTGGATTTTGGACATCTATACGAGAAACTTGGGAGCAAAGGCGGAGACAAGAAGTTGTACAGATTGGCCAAGGTGAAGGAGGAAGGCCCGTGACTTGGACCACGTGAAGTGTATTAAAGACGAGGACTGCAAAGTTTTGATGGACGAGGCACATATTAGATGTAGATGGTAGACGTACTTCCATAGGCTGTTGAACAAGGAGGGGGACATAAGTATTGTGTTGGGTGAGTTGGAGCACTCCAAGAGTTGGCGAGATTTTGGAGTACTCCAAGAGTTGCCTATGTGCAAGTACTTCCATAGGCGTATTAAGGTGGAGTAGGTGGAGAGGGGTTATGCGTAAGATGAGTTGGGGCAGCACGATGAGGCCAAACGAAATCCCAATGGAGTTTTGGAAGAACGCAGGTCATGCAAGCTTAGAGTGGCTCACTGGGTTGTTTAATGTCATTTTTAAGACAAAATGAATACCCGAGTAACGGAGGTAGAGTATGATAATTCTGTTGTACAAGAACAAAGGTGATATCCAAAATTACAACAATTATAGGGGTATAAAGCTGTTGAGCCACACTATGAAGATTTGGGAGAGGGTGGTGGAACTCAAGATCAGGAGTGTGTCTATTTCCGACAACCAGTTCGGATTCAAGACAGGGCGCTCAACTACGGAAGTTATTCATCTGGTGTGGAGATTATTGGAGCAGTATAGGGAAAGAAAAAAGGACTTGCACATGGTGCTTATTGACCTTGAAAAAGCATTCAATAAAGTGCTGAGGGAAGTTTTGTGGAGTTGCCGGGAGGTTAGC
>JASVEL010013019.1:0-12692 GCA_032618575.1 Nicotiana noctiflora
ACAGATTGTTATAAAAATGGTAATGAGACATGGTACTAGCTTTTAGATTTAATTATATACGTGGCTAAGCTATTAAACTACCTTTTAGAATTTATCAGGAAAGTATCCATGAAATTGTATTACTCCATATGTTTTTTTTTAATACACGAGACTTCAACAATTAAAGTAACCAAACTAACATAAGATATTAATACTACAATATTAAACATCATCATCATAGTCACATAATCTTCATAGAAAAATGTTCAATTATTACATATCACGATTAAAATGATTTACTCAATCCTAATCAAACTTCATACATCTTCAATCATAGATGAGTATTTAGCTGAAAATTTCACAAATGGATACAAAAATAGAAATCGAATGAACTCAGTCAACTGTTTCGTATATGCTTCTTCATTTGATTTTCCAAGTCAAATTCTCATTGATTCTTCACAATTATATACAAGGATATAGAGAGTACCTGGACAATGGAAATAGAAGGAGAAGAAGGAGTCAGCAGCAGTAGTATACAACAACAACAGCAGCTAATACCAACAGCAGTACACCAGCAGCACAAATCACAACCGCAAACAACAGATTGGAATCCAAAAGAACTCAAACCCAATTTTGAAAACCAAAGTGACCCTCGACCACAACTCAGAACACGTTTACGACCAACAGCATACAAACAACCCGGAATAGATCCTGGAATATCTCAACTGGACCCAAAAACTATTTGAAAATCAACCAAGAGACAACATTGACTCCAGAAAACCACTAACTCCAAACTAAAACTGCAAAATGTAAAGAGAGCTCCTGGGAATCAAATTCACTCTACAGCTACTCAATAAAATAGTAGGTTTTTATTTCCTTTTTTTTGGATAGCTGTCTATGTAAACTCTTAAGTTTCGATGCCTAAAAATGGTTTTCTCTCTCAGGTTGTCTGTCCCCTGTTTTCCCTTACTCACAGGCTCTCCCCCCTTTCTCTGTTTTCCAGCCTCCCTTTTATAACCAAAACAGAACCTCCTCCTCCATTCAACAACTCACCTTGTAGCCTCTTTATTCCCTAGCCCATGTTACTTCTTAAACCTTTTAAATCAACCTCCCATGTGCTCTCTTCCTTTTCAGCCTGTTTTAACACTCAAAACTTATTATAAGCAAAAGTATTTCCCTGTTATTTTCTGATTCCTCCACTTAAGTTTGTCTAAGTATGGGTTTAAATAATTAAATCCCTAGACTGCAAAAACTGGTGGTACCCTGATGTACAGTAGGTTCCACTAGTCCAGTTCATGGGCAAGGTAATTTTAAATCCTAAAATGCTAATTCTGATTAACCACTAACAGCTAACCAATTAATCCCTAATTAACATCATAAATCAGTCCAGCTTTCAATCCGAGCAGTGGCTCGGATGTGTCTAGGAAATACTAATGACATTTTTGGCATACATGCTAACAGTCGATCTTACGACGACATTCGTTTAATCAATTATGACCTATATAATCGATAACGAATAATCAATATTCAAACTATAGCCTACGGGCAGATTCAGGGGGCAACAATCTGAATTAACTATTCGACGACCTTAACTAAATTAAACACACAATGTAATCACAACAACAACAACAATGAGTCGAACATACAAGAAAAAATGATTTGACCAAATAAAAAGGTCTTGATTTGGAGGAGAAATGAAAACAGAGAAATTGCCATATACGGTCAAAACAAACAAATAGTCAACACAAGTAAAAACAAGTATAAAATAAACAAATAAGAAAAGCAAGAAAGACATACCTTCATCAGTGGGAGAAAAATAGAATCAAAAATGAGATTGGACCACTCGAATTTGGATTTTTGGAGTCGAACGGACTTTAATTGAAATGTTTTCAAATGAAAACATCCCAATTACAGTCTATTAGACTTCAATTGACGAAATCCCCAATTTCTCAATGCTAGGGTTCTTGGGGCTCGGATTTGAGGCTTGACCGATTTTGGTTAGATTCGAACAAAACTGGGGCTCGATTTGGGATGAGGGAGTTCTAAGGGTGGCGTGGTGTGAATTTGGGACGGGTTGGGTAATTTTAGGGTTTTTCTCGAACATTCGAGTGACGATTCGAGATGGCTTGGTATGATTCGAGGTTGGCGGATAAGGGATTCATGTTCATGGGAGTTTGGAGGTTCAGGGCTGCTGGTTAGGGTGGAGCGGCGACGTCTGGCCGCCGGGTTTCGAGCAGTGGAAGTGGATGGCGATGCTAGGGTTTTGGGAGTGATTGGTTCGTCTCTCAGAGACGATTGGGGAGGGATTTTTGGCGACTGAACGGGTAATGAGGCTTTGGGGGGGGGTTTGGCATACAAAAATATATTAATTTCAGTCGTTGGATCACAAGAATCCAACGGCCAAGATTAGTTATAAAATAGAAACGTGGTCGTTTGGGTAATTGCAGAGCTGGACCGGGTAGTGGGACGGGTTTGGTCCAATTTGAACGGGTTTTGGGGTGGGTTTTGGACAAAATGTTTGGGCCTGGGTGGGGTTGTTTTGGAATTGGCCCAAATCCTTTTCTCTTTATTTCTTTACTTTGTTTCTTTTCTTCTTCTTTTTTAATTTTAACTCCTAATTAAAACAAAAATGCTAATTACACTATAAAAATTATAAAAGTACTAATTAAGTTACACTAATAATTATCACACTCAATTTAAACATCAATTAAAAAACAAATCAAACAATTTTGTAATTTTCTATATTTTTTGTAAAATAAACTTGATTACTTTTAATGAATCCTAAATGCAAATGTGACATATTTTTTGTATTTTTCATTAATTAAAGAAATAAACATGGACACACAAATGCAAACAATAACATAAAATCCACAATAATGGCAAACGACACAAAAAATCATTTTATTTTGAATTTTTGGGAGTAATTCTCATATAGGGCAAAAGTTACGTGCTCACAAGTGGTAGATAATGCAATTGATGCTTATTTTTTACTGTTCCAGGATATCAATGCCTTTCCAAGTAATTGACACGTACCACTAGTGCTTTTTCTATCTTCCTTTTCACATATAAGGCCGGCATCGGAAAATCCTTCTAGTTTAAAAGAGTTAGAGCGAGGATGCCATAGTCCATGAGAGACAGTCCCGATGAGATATTAAATAATTTTCTTTACTGTCGTCAGATGAGATTTCTTAGGAGCTGATTGGAACCTGGAACATTTACACACACTAAATATTATATCCAGTCGACTTGCTGTCAGATACAATAACGATCCTATCATTCCATGATATTTAGTTTTATCAACGGGGATTCCTTGTTCATCTTTGTCTAGATTTATTCAAGGATTCATTGGTGCGCCAATGAATTTTGCGTTGCTCATGCCAAATTTTTGAATCAGTTCCTTTATGTATTTATAAAGGTTCCTTCTTCAGAAGGTTGAATTTGGAGTCCAAGGAAGAATGATAGTTCTCCCATCATGCTCATCTCAAATTTGCTTTGCATCAGATTTGAAAATTTCTTGCACATAAGAGGGTTAGCACTACCAAACATAATATCATCAACATAAATTTGGATAATGAGATTACCTTCTGCTGATCTTTTAATAAACAAGTTAGTGCCAACTTTACCTTTTGTGAAGCCATGATCAATAAAAACAAGAATAAAAATCATATCGTACCATGCACGTGAAGCTTGTTTCAGTCCATATAATGCCCTAGTAAGCTTGTATACATGGTAGGGACACTTTGAATCTACAAATCCAGGCGGTTATTCCACGTATACTTCTTCTTCAATAAATCCATTCAAAATGTTGCTTTTAACATCCATCGGAAATAGTCTAAATGCTTTGAACAATGCATATGCTAGAAGATATCAGATAGACTCCAAACGGTCTACTAGAGCAAAGGTTTTGTCATAGTCGACTTCTTCCTATTGTGAATATCCCAGAGCAACTAGTCTGGCTTTAGTCCTTACGACCTTTTCATCCTCGTTTAGTTTTTATGAAGACACACTTCGTTTCGATTGCAGAGATATTTTCAGGTTTAGGTATCAAATTCCATACCTAATTTTTACCAAACTGATCTAACTCTTCCCGCATTGCTTGAACCCAACTCCTCTATCTTCTTTGGTTCAACTTGAAGGATCAAAGGTACATTTGCTTTCTTTTTTAGGGTTCTCCTGGTTTTCATTCCTTCATTTGGATCCCCAATGATGAATTTTTGAGGATATTCAGGCTCACTTCTCCATTTATTTTGACGTACGATGTTTGTAGTCGACTTGGTTGGATGATCAGGTACACTGCTGCTGATTTCATTAGTCGACTCTATCATAGCGAATATATCAGTTGACTCTTGATATTTTTTAGTCTCCTGACTTTCTTGTGCTTGATCCTCTTCACTTGCAGTAGTTCCTCTTTCGACCAAGGGAATATTAACATGTGCGGATTATTCCACACATAATGTTCATTTATTATAGACTCTAAAAGATCTACTATTTAATAAATAACTAGAAAAATACCTTCATCACTTCTTGGATTGAATTTTTCCAAGATTGTCCTTACCATTATTGTGAATTAAACACTTACTTCCGAAGGGATGAAAGTAACTGACATTTGGACGTTTATTACAACAACAACAACAACAACCCAGTATATTCCCACAAAGTAGGGTCTGGGGAGGGTAATATGTAGACAGGCCTTACCTCTACCCAAGAGGGAAGAGAGGCTGTTTCCAATCGACCCTCGACGCAGGGAAAAGAAAGGCAAACAAAAACAAAAACAAAAACAAAAACAACATTAGTTACACCAGCATACATCGCATAAATAATTAACTAAACATAAGAGACATATGTATCATAAATACACCGGCATGCAATAATATTTAAAAAGTAACTATCAGAAATGACTACCATAAGAGAGCACAAACTAATCCTCTATGGGTGGCCCTACCACGCCTCACCCACCCCGGGAAAGGAGTACGAAAAATCTAGAAGCCCTTATCCTACAACCCTGATACTAGACCTTCAGACTTTCCTATCAAGGGTCATGTCCTTGGAAATCCGCATCCTGGCCATGTCCTGCCTAATTACCTCTCCCCAGTATTCTTAGGCCTCCCTCTGCCTCGCCTCACACCGACCACCGCTAGCCGCTCACAACTCCTCTCCGGGGCATCGGGGTTTCTCCTTCGCACATGCCCGAACCACCGAAGCCTCGCCTCTCGCATCTTCTCATCAACTGGGGCCACCCCCACCTTATCCCGAATAACTTCATTCCTAATCTTATCTAACCTGGTGAGCCCGAACCACTGGGACGTTTACCTTTTCATAATTCATAAGGAGTCTTCTTCAGAATAGGCCTTATGAGACATCGGTTGAGAATGTGACATGTTGTACTTACACCTTCTGCCCATAAGTGATTTGGTAGTGAATGATCAAGTAACATAGTTCTTGCCATATCTTGGAGGGTTCTGTTTTTTCTTTCTACAACCCCATTTTTCTATGGTGATTGTGATGCCGAGAAATTATGAGTGTATCCCTAATCATTACAAAAATCTCCAACTACTCTGCTTTCAAATTCTCCTCTATGATCACTCTGAATAGTTGAGATCAGATATCCCTTTTCTCTTTCAATATTTTTGCAGAAAATCTTGAAGTTTCTTAAAGCTTCATCCTTATTAGAAAAGAAAATTACCCAAGTGAAATATGAATAATCATCAACAATAACAGATGCATATCTTTTTCTCCTATACTTGCAGTTCTAGTAGGCCCAAATAAGTCCATATGGAGCAATTGCAAACGTTTAGAATTATATACAATTTCTATATTTTTTAAAGAGTTTTTGGTCTGCTTACCAATTTGGCATGCATCACAGATATGAGTTCTAAAAAAATTCATTTTGGGTAGGCCAACAACAAACTCATGTTTGGATAATTTTTCTATCAAATGCATGCTAGCATGACCAAGCTTTCTATGTCATAACCATGGATCTTCAAACATGGATGATAAAAAGATATGACCATCTATCTTTTCAAAACCATCAAGGATATAAACATTTCCATATATTTTACCATGGACGATTGTTTTACCAGATTCGTCTTCAATAGCACAACCTGTTTTCTTAAAGTTTACCTCATATCCTGATTCACATAGTTGACGTATGCTTAGGAGATTGCAGTTGAGTCCATAGACGAGATACACTTTAGTGATGTCGTAGTTGTTATTGAAGGAAATTGTTCTAGTACCAATTATTTTATCTTTTGATTCATCCCCAAACTTAACGCTTCCTCCATCAATTTTTGTAACTTCTTTGAACAGGTTTTTGTCACCTATCATGGACTAGAACATGTACTATCTAGATACCATTTTCCTTTGCGGCTTATTTATGGTGTTTCCGAAAAACATAGTGATTATTTTCTTTTAGGTACCCAAGCTTGCTTGGTCCTGGAGGGTTAGTATTGGAAGATTCAGAATTGCTTTTTGGTTTCCAAACCCATCCTGACATGTTGGCTTTATGAAAGTGACAAAAAGAATATTTATGCCCATGTTTGTGACAGTAGTGACATGTAACTTCTGACCTACCTTTAGGCCATTCAATAGTGTTAGTACTGACGAACTTTATTCTGGCTAGTCTTTTTCTAGTTGACTTGTAAGTTCCCTGGTTTGACTTGACAGAACTGTGACTCGTGGATTTGCGTATGCGAAGATGTTGCATTTGCAATTCCTCAAACTCTTCTTGAAGTACTTCTTTTTTCAATTTCACATACTTCATGTTTGAGTTTCCAGTATTTAACCTCTGTATTTAGTCTATTAAGGTCATTCATTATTTTTTGAGATTCTTTTAGAGTTAAATCAATAATATCCTGCAATTCATTGCATCTTTCACAATTACAATATCTTACCTCACTTGTTTCACCTTTCTCCATGAAACAATTTTCATTGTCATCCTTGTCTTCGCCATCTGAAGTGTCCTTATCTGTCCAGCATCCTAAAGATTTATTCCTCTTATTTTCCAGAATCGCCATGAAGCAAAGATTTGCTATCTCTTCGTGTTCTGAACTATCTTTATCACTCTAACTTCCGAAATATTTGTTCTTGTTAAAATCCTCTAGAAATTTTTCTTTTTAGTTCTGCGACACTCAGCTTGAATAGGTCCAAATCTTTCACACTCATAGCATTTTTCATCATTTTTGTCCTGTTCATTGTATTTGTATTGATATGAGCGTTCGGGCGAAATTCTTTCTTTCTTTTTATTTCTGAATCTTCTCATTAACCCATCCATGTTTCTTGATAGTATAGCAATTTCTTCTTGTAGGGCTTTAGGATCATCATCAATTTCATTTTCCACTATTTTAGTTGAATCTTTGAATGCGACTATCTTCTTTTTCTCTTCTTGAATAGTCTTCTTGAGATGCGTATTTTCAAACGCTATGAGTTCTCCTTGCGGTTCATCATATGATAATTTCCTCAATTCCTTAGATTCAAGTGTGACTACTTTAGTTTGCCAGGTGGTTGGTAGGCTTCTGAGAATTTTTCTGACTTGATCACCACTAGTATATGGCTTGCCAAATGCCTTAAGATCACTAATTATTTTGATAAACTTGACGAACATCTCTTCAATAGATTCTCCTTCTCTCATTGAGAAGAGTTCGTAATGATGAACCAACGTATTAATATGTGTTTTCTTTACTTTGTTGGTCCCTTCGTATGTAACCTCAAGCTTGTCCCACATTTCTTTGGATGTCACAGCTAGAGATTTTCTCATATCTTCACCACTTATAGCATTGTGCAACATATCTCTTGCTTTATTGTTTACTTGTTCCACTTCCATTTGATCTTTTATATATGAATCTATATCTTCAGGACCAACTAGTGGTTGAGTAGCACCAGGTAAGAGATAGTTTTTCTTTTTGATGAGTCTCCAAACTTTAACGTCATAAGCCTGGGGAAATATCTCCATACGCACTTTCCAGTGAGAAAAATATTTACCATTGAAGTATGGTGGTCTAACTTATGAAGTTCCTTCCTAAAAGAGAGATCATATGATGACTTGATTTGCCATGATCTTTTCTCACAAGTTGTTAAGCTAAAATAGAATGTGAGCCTCGCTCTGATACCAATAGAAAGTACCGGGGGGGGGGGGAAGGGGAGGTGAATTGTATTTTTAATCTTAATCTCCATTAGTTGACTGGTTTTTTAAGCAGGTGAATTGTATAATTTTAATCTTAATCTCTATTAGTTGACTGGTTTTTCAATTAGTCGACTAGATGCAATAACTTAACAGTTATAATAGTAGAATATAAAACATAGGAAGTAAGTGCAGGAATTAAAGACACCGGAATTTTATACTGGTTCAAATTCAATGTGAATCCTAGTCCAGTCCCCTTAGGTTGCAAGTGAGTTCTCTTTAGTAAATGTGTTTCTTCGAATACAATGAAAATGACGTGATAGTTCAGTTCCAATAACACTCGTCTCTTTTGATACAATGCCTCACCTGTGTTACACTTTCCTTTTCCTCTAACTTGTTACATATCAGGTCTCAAAGATTTAAAATGTTTATTTGTAGTAGAATAAAGAGAGAATTTGGTTTGATCAAAGTATATTTTTCTAAGGCAGAATAGTGAGTATAAATACTTTGGTGAAGTCTTTTTGCTGGCGAGATTTTACAACCCAAGAGATTTAATTCTTGGAAAGAGATTTATTCTTTCCAAGAATAAGATTGCTAGCCGTTGCGATTCCTTGATGAGAGGAGATTGATCGCATTCATTCTACAATAATTGATGATGAGAGTTTACTCCTTAATTGTTGGTCCTTGCACAATTGGTAGATCAGCTAATCTTCTTATGGAATCCGGATTGAATGTGTTGGCTTGGATTGTTGCCTTAAGTTTAGGCATGCAAAGATTCTTTCCGTCGCAACTATCAATGATCTTTGCTGATTGATTTCTTTCCTTAAGCATCCAGATTGGCTTTAGCAATCTCGTAGTAGCTCCTTGATTCCTTGGTTTCTCTTATTGATTTCCTGCATAGATATTTTATTTGCATAGTTAAAATTATATCTAATAATCTCCCCCTTTTTTGATGATGTCAAAATAATATATATGTATAAACACCAGTTGACTTCCCTGTGTTTTAATACCCCTCAATGTATGAAGTTGAGGATCATGGCACTCCCCCTCAGTTCATGCAATTGACTAGCCCATGGTTAAAGTCGACTCTTGCCACGGAGGATGCTACTTGGGCCACAGTCAACTATACCTGTACATATATAATATATACTCTTCTCCCCCTTTTTGGCATCAAAAAAGAGGGAAAATACCAAGAACTAAATAGAATATATAGCATTAAAGTTCAATCATAAGCATCTAAAGCAAAAGAAAACAAAAATCGTCCAATGGCTGAGATAACAGCTCAAAAACATAGCACAACAAGAGAAAATGTCTTCATCAACCACATTAACGACGCAAGAAATAAGTAAGAGTGTTGTAGATGGCCACCTTCAATTGTTCAAAGCTTGCATTTGCTGAGATGCTCATTGTATCCAACATGTCATGAATTTCCATGAAAGCTTTGACAACATTCTCTCTAGCTCTGAGAACAACAACTCTTATCGTTAACATATCAGACACTGTTTCCTTGGAGATGGCATGAATGTCACCAGCAGTAGACTGAGTGGCTGTGAGGATATTTTTGATTTCAGAGAGTTGAGTGTTAATGGCACGAAGTTTTTCATCAAGACCAGAATCACCAGGGCGATGATGAGAGGCAGGGGATTTAGAGTTGGGTTCTATAGGAGCATGCTTAATTTCTCCCTCATGCTTCTTAACCTAGGAGCCCTTCATACTTACATACCCCATACTAGCAAAAGCTCTAGATTTGTAAGATTTTGAGATAGTGATAAAGGGATAGTTGGACAGGGAAATTTGATGAGATTCTAGAATGTGAGTGATGACCATGCTATAGGGTAGACTTGTGGGATCTTCAACACTTTCAATCATGAAGTTGATAACCCATGAGGATAGCTTGACTTTGAGTTTATTCACAAGGCAGTATACTAAGAAGATGTCCCTTTGAGATAAGGTTGAAAAAGAACAAGTGCGGGGAAGCAGAGTAGTTGCCACAATGTGAGCTGGGACACGAGTTTCAAAACTAACGTCACTGAAACCTAACTGGTTTGGAAGAGAGTCAAAGGGACACTCAGTAATACACTGTTTAGCTTGGTAAAAGGAAATTACAATATCACCGGGCTAGGTATTTTTCAAAAGCATAGGAAAATAAGAATATCGACACAGAAACAGTGAATCAAACACGACACAATCAAGAAAATTGTGCTTACCTAATACTAAGGATTCCAACTTGTCAGGCCTATTGTAGCGGAGATTGGCCAAAAACATCTTTAACATGGATTCATAGACCTTAGGTAGAGGGATAAAAAGAAACTTAGCCCACCCTTGATAAACAAAATGTTTTTGATCTTACAATTTAGTGCTTCCATGTCGTCGAGGTTGACTACCCTTCCATGATCAATAATATTGTCTTTCAGAGCAATGAAGAAATTATTATTTGAAGAATCTCAGAAATTTTGTTCGGATTCTAGAGAGTTAGTGTCACGACCCAAACCCTGGTCGTGATGGCGCCCAACACAATGCTAGGCAAGCCCGACCATATTATCCCTTAAACCAGCCAGTTATTAATCAAATTAAACTTAAACAGTAAATGATCATATCTGGTAATAAGCGAAATGTAAAACATACAAAATACGGTCCCAACCATATCGTGGTGTCACGAGACTGAGCCTCTACAAAATAACATCCTAATACAACCAAGTCTAGGCAAATAGGAAATTAACAAGATGATAAAGAAGGAGAAAACAAGCTCTGCGGACGCTGGCAGCTACCTCGAAGTCTCCTCGGGATAACAATATTGTAGGAGTTGCGGTAACTCAACTGCCTTCTTGAACACCTGTATCTACACAGAAAGTGCGGGGAGTGGGGTGAGTATATTTCAACTCAGTGAGTAATAATAATAAATAATAACTGAAAGTAAGAACACCTATACTATCACTAAACCAGTTCTAAGGCAACCCTCACAGGTACGTCATCACTATGGTAGTACTCTGATCTCCAATCCACGTTTATCTCTACAAGACTCTACACCGATCCAACCCTCACTCGTACCCCTACGGTGTACGGCCATCTCAACATATAAAGACACATACCTATGTCTATAATGTATAAGTATTTAAGTAGATAGTAGGATATGATTAAGTATAATGCTGCGGCGTGCAGCCCGCTCCAATACATATACCGTTGCGGCGTGCAGCCCGCTCCATTTAACGTCGACGACGCTCACTGGGGGTGTATACGGACTTCGGAGGGGCTCCCTAGGCCCATGCGCTATGATGCTGCGGTGTGCAGCCCGATCCACACATGTATTACTGCGGCGTGTAGTCCGATCCAATATATATATGTAGATATATTTATACTGCTGCGGCGCACAGCCCGATCCCATAATATACACCAGTGCTCACTGAGAATATGTGCAGACTCAGACTCCGAAGGGGCTCCTACAGCCCAAGCGCAATAATACTGCGGCGTGCAGTCCGTCCCACATGTATATTACATGTATATTACATGTATATTACTGCGGCGTGCAGTCCGATCCAATATATATACTGCTGCGGCGTGCAGCCCGATCCAATATAGGTATATATATATATATAATACCTCATAATGGGTCCTCGACCCTATCCCAGTCAGTATATACTTGGCCTCTCAGGCCCAATATAATATATCACAGTGGGTCCTTGACCCTGTCTCAGTCAATATAGACTTGGCCTTTCAGGCCCAATATAACATCTCATAGTGGGTCTTTGACCCTATCTCATCTCAATCGATATAGACTTGGCCTTTCAGGCCCGCTCAGCTAGAACAGGGAATTCCACCCTAGATAATCTCTCTCAATGTACACATCTAGTACGGGCTCATATTATGCTATACAACTAGAGCTACGGCTGAGTGTATGTTTCCAACACGATATAAGGGTCACCTAGCTCTATAGGTTCCCTAATGCTCTACAGATCGGCACAAGGCCCCAAACATGGCTATCAGCCCAATTGCACAGTTATAAACTTATTATCAGTCATAACACAGAGTATACTATTAGTCGGGAAGGACTAAGTCCGAACCCCCAATCACAATGTCACCACGCCCGTCATAGAACGCGTGTCTCATCTCAATATAGCATTGTGAAGTGCTAGTACGGGGTTTCAAACCCTCAGTACATTATTTACTACTACCACTCACCTCGAACCGGTAGAAGCTTCAATCCGTCTTGCGCTTGCCTCATAAATCAATCTCCTCGCGTGCCAAATCTGCTCAAAATCATAGAGAATGCATCAATATATGCTAATTTCACGTAATTCATTCGAAATAACCCAAATTATATCAAAACCCACAAGTTGTCAAAACCCGACTTTTGGTGCGCTTCTCGAAAAATTATAAAAGTTATATATTCGGAACCCTCGTCTCAATACGAGTCAAAGCATATCAAATTTACCAAATTCGGACTCCATTTGCCCACTCAAATCGATATTTTTCTATAATTTTAGGCCTAGGGCTTAAACCCACATTAAATCCTCCATTTCCATAGAAATAATTCATGATTCCATGATGAAAGTGTGTAATTAAACCACAAAACTTACCTCCGACAATATCCCGATGATCT
>JASVEL010013020.1:0-104722 GCA_032618575.1 Nicotiana noctiflora
AAGTTACGTATTGGTTATTTGAAATACGGGACTACGGTTCGATTCCCGAGATCCCGAGATTATTGAAATGTGGACCACGGCTCGATTCCCGAGATCCCGAGATAATTGAAAGTGGACTACGGTTCGATTCCCGAGATCCCGAGATTATTGAAATGTGGACTACGGTTCGATTCCCGAGATCCCGAGATTATTGAAATACGGACTACGGTTCGATTCCCGAGATCCCGAGATTATTGAAATGAGGACTACGTGTTCGATTCCCGAGATCCTGACCTATTTGTTGTGGACCGCGGGTTCGATTCCCGGAGATCCCGAGTTATTGAGATATTATTGAGACACGGGTCGCGGGTTCGATTCCCGGAGACCCGCAGGTACCGAGAATGGGACTGTGGGTTCAATTCCCACAGATCCCGGATTCGTTTATTTGAGTTGGTTATTTGTTGTTAGCTTGATTGTAGACAGTTACAGTAATCATCATAATGTTGTTATTTCGGAAATTATTATCATTTAAACTGTTTATTTTGTTTTCATCATTATATTATTGTTTCTCAATAGGGCCCCGACCTACCTCGTCACTACTCCATCGAGGTTAGGCTTGGCACTTACTGAGTACCGCCGTGGTGTACTCATGCTACTCTTCTGCACACTTTTGTTGTGCAGATCCAGGTACATCAGAGCAGGCTCGTACTAGGTGATTCTGCAGTTTTCTGGGAGACTTCGAGGTATGATCTGCTACGTCCGCGGATCCGGAGGCTTCCTTCTATTCTAGTATTACTAGTTGACATTTTTCTTCATTTCGTTGTTAGATACTCTTTCACATAGAGCCACAGTTGTATTTCCCTTTTAGTCTGTGTTACCGTGGGGTTCCGGATCTTGGTAGTGTTTTATTCATTGTGTGATGGATGTATGTGCCAAGCGGCACGGATTACATATCTTTTATGCTATTTTTCCACTGTTTCTTATTTAAGTATTCATAACTTGTATATTTCGCAACGTGTTAGGCTTACCTAGTCGTGGGGACTGGGTGCCATCACGACATGTTCACAATTGGTGAACTAGGGTCGTGACAAGTTGGTATCAGAGCTCTAGGTTCATAGGAGTCACGGGACACAGACCGGTTACTTAGAGTCTCGCTGATCGATACGGAGACGTCTGTATTTATCTACGATGGGCTATGTAACCGTTTAGGAAACTCTTCATTTCTTTTGGATTCCTTGTCGTGCGACATTTTTGGCATCAAATCTAAACTACTGTTTTCTATTCTCTCACAGATGGTGAGGACACGAGCTAACCGCGATGATCAGGTACCCGCGCCCCCTGTTGCTGCCGTCAGAGGCCGGGGCCGAGGTAGAGGACGAGGACGCGCCGAGGTGCAGCCACAGCACCATCGCGCGCTGCCGCTGAGGTGCCACCGGTAGACCAGGTTGGAGCGCAGGCACCTGGTACACCGACTACAGCTGCTACTACTCCAGCACTACAGGAGACCCTGGCCCAGTTCATGAGTATGTATACCACTTTAGCCCAGGCAGGATTGCTTCCTCTTGTTGCAGCTACATCCTAGGCCGGGGGAGGGGCCCAGACTCCCGCAACCGTTACACCTGAGCAGCGAGTGCCAGTGAGACAGGTTCTAGAGATTATGGTTATGCCTCCTGCCGCCCCAGCACAGCCCGGAGGTGAGCCAGTTGCCTTTGAGGACGAGCAGCGTAGATTGGAGAGGTTCAAGAAATATGAACCTCCAGTGTTCAGTGGTTTGGCTTCAGATAATGCATTGGATTTTCTGGAGGAGTGTCATCGTATTCTTCGTACTATGGGGATTGTGGAGACCAGCGGGGTTTCCTTCACTGCTTTTCAGTTTCATGGGGCCGCTTTTGATTGGTGGCGCACGTATGAGTTGGATAGTCCGTAGGAGTCTACTTCATTGACCTGGACGCAATTTTCAGATCTGTTTTTGAGGGAGTTTGTTCCCCAGAGCCTTAGGGATTCTAGGCTCTCGAAGTTTGAGCGGTTGCGACAGGGTTCCATGTTAGTATCGGAGTATGCTATCAGTTTCACCCGTCTAGCCATGCATGCACCGGCTTTGGTAGCCACGGTTCGGGAGAGAGTGCGGAGATTTATTGAGGGCCTTGTTCCGCCTATCCGATCCGGCATGGCCAGAGAGCTTGAGACAGATATATCTTATCAGCAGGCAGTTAGCATTGCCAAGAGGATTGAGAGTATGCTCCCTAGAGAGCAGAGAGAGAGAGAGGCCAAGAGGTCTCGTGAGTCGGGCCATTTCTCGGGTGCCCGCACTTCATCAGCCGGTCGTTTTGGCAGGGGTTATTCCGGTCGACCAGTTCACTCGGCATTGCCCGCAGCCGGTAGTACTCCAGGTCTTCCAGCACCTCAGGAGCCTTATTATGCTCCCCCAGTTTCCAGTGCACCTCCTGCGCGGGGTCCGTCCAGGGGTCAGACTAGTGGGGGTGAGGCCGGTCAGTCACAGCCACCGCGTCCTCCCAGAGCTTGTTTTGAGTGCGGGGATACTCGCCACTTGGTTAGGGAGTGCCCCAGGCGCAGGAGAGGAGCCCCTCATCGGTCATCACAGCATTCGCGTGGTTCTCAGGGCCAGCAGGCTATCATTCCAGCCCCAGCTGCCACTCCACCTGCCCAGTCATCCAGGGGCGGGGGTCAGGGTTCCAGAGGCCGCCCTCGAGAGGGGGACATGCCAGATTCTATGCTATTCCTGATCGCGCTGCGGCTGTTGCATCTGACTCTGTTATCACAAGTATTATTCTGGTTAGTCACAGGGAGGCATCGGTTCTATTCGACCCTGGTTCCACTTTTTCATATGTGTCTTCTTACTTTGCTTCTCATCCGGGTGTGCCTCGGGATTCTTTGAGTGCCCCCATTTATGTTTCCACTCCGGTGGGTGATTCTTTGGTCGTGGACCGCGTATATCGGTCGTGTTTGGTTACCATTTGTGATTTTGAGACCGGAGCGGATCTATTGTTGCTCGGGATGGTCGATTTCCATATTATTCTGGGCATGGACCGGTTGTCGCCCCACTATGCTATTCTTGATTGTCACGCCAAGACCGTGATGCTGGCTATGCCGGGCATTCCACGTATTGAGTGGAGTGGTACTCTAGATCACACCCCTAGCCGTGTTATTTCTTTTCTCAGAGCTCAGCGTATGGTTGAGAAGGGGTGTGCTGCTTATCTAGCCTATGTGCGGGACGTCAGTATTGACACTCCCTCTATTGATTCTGTTCATGTGGTACGTGACTTTGCTGATGTATTTCCAGCTGATCTTCCGAGCATGCCGCCCGACAGAGATATTGACTTTGCTATTGACTTGTTGCCGGGCACTCAGCCCATTTTTATTCCACCGTACCGTATGGCTCCTCCTGAGTTAAAGGAGTTGAATGATCAGTTACAGGAGTTATTGGGCAAGGGTTTTATTCGACCCAGTATTTCGCCTTGGGGTTCTCCTGTATTGTTTGTGAAGAAAAAGGACGGTTCTATGCGTATGTGTATTGACTATCGTCAGTTGAACAAGGTTACAATGAAGAACCGGTATCCTTTGCCCCGTATTGATGATTTATTTGACCAGCTACAGGGCGCACATGTGTTTTCTAAGATTGATTTGCGCTCTGGGTATCACCAGCTGAAGATTCGGGAGCCAGATATCCCGAAGACTGCCTTCGGGACCCGGTATGGTCACTATGAGTTCCTCGTGATGTCTTTTGGGTTGACTAATGCTCCAGCAGCATTTATGCATTTGATGCACAGTGTGTTCAGGCCTTATCTGGACTCGTTCGTGATTGTCTTCATTGATGATATTCTAGTATATTCTCGAAGCCGGGAAGAGCACGAGCAACATTTGAGGATAGTGCTTCAGATTCTGAGGGAGAAGCAGCTTCTATGCCAAGTTCTCTAAATGTGAATTTTGGTTGAGTTCAGTGGCATTTTTAGGCCACATGGTGTAGAGCGATGGTATTCAAGTAGATCCGAGGAAGGTGGAGGCCGTGCAGAGTTGGCCCAGACCCTCCTCCGCTACTGAGATTCGTAGTTTCCTTGGTTTAGCGGGTTATTACCGTCGTTTCGTAGAAGGGTTCTCTTCGATTGCAGCACCTATGACTAGATTGACCCAAAAGGGTGCCCCTTTTCAGTGGACAGACGAGTGTGAGGCGAGCTTTCAGAAGCTCAAGACAGCTTTGACTTCGGCCCCTATATTGATGTTGCCTACAGGTTCGGGGTCCTATACCGTATATTGTGATGCCTCACGAGTTGGACTCGGTGCGGTATTGATGCAGGACGGTAGGGTGATTGCCTACGCGTCGAGACAACTGAAGGTGCATGAGAAGAATTACCCTGTTCATGATTTGGAGCTAGCCGCCATTGTTCACGCCTTGAAAATTTGGCGTCATTATTTATATGGGGTTCCTTGTGAGATCTACACCGATCACCGGAGCTTGCAGCACTTGCTTAAGCAGAAGGACCTGAATATGCGTCAGAGGAGATGGTTGGAGCTACTGAAGGACTATGATATTACTATTCT
Source organism: Nicotiana noctiflora (assembly GCA_032618575.1). NCBI lineage: Eukaryota > Viridiplantae > Streptophyta > Magnoliopsida > Solanales > Solanaceae > Nicotiana > Nicotiana noctiflora. The sequence goes on from JASVEL010013020.1 coordinate 4,537, forward strand.
CTATCATCCGGGCAAGGCTAATGTGGTTGCTGATGCCTTGAGTCGTCGGGCAGAGAGTTTGGGGAGTTTAGCATATCTACCAGCTTCGGAGAGGCCTATGGCGATGGATGTTCAGGCTTTAGCCAGACAGTTTGTTAGACTGGATCTTTCGGAGCCCAGCCGGGTTCTGGCTTGTGTGGTTTCTCGGTCTTCTCTATTTGACCGCATCAGGGAGCGTCAGTTCGACGACCCTCATTTGCTTGTCCTTCAGGATAGAGTTCGGCATGGTGATGCTCGAGATGTTACCATCGGGGATGATGGACTCATGAGGATGCAGGGGCGTATCTGTGTGCCCAATGTAGATGATCTTCGAGAGCCGATTCTAGCAGAGGCCCATAGTTCGCGGTATTCCATCCATCCGGGTGCCGCGAAGATGTATCAGGACTTGAAACAACATTACTGGTGGAGGCGAATGAAAAGGGATATAGTTGGTTATGTTTCTAGATGCCTCAACTGCCAGCAGGTGAAGTATGAGCATCAGCGTCCGGGTGGATTAATGCAGCAGATTGAGATTCCCGAGTGGAAATGGGAGCGCATTACCATGGACTTTGTATCTGGACTTCCACGGATGGTTAGGAAGTTTGATTCCATTTGGGTCATTGTGGATCGGCTGACCAAGTCCGCCTATTTTATACCGGTGAGCACTACATATTCATCGGAGCGACTGCAGAGATCTATATCAGGGAGATAGTTCGGCTGCATGGTATTCCAGTTTCCATCATTTCGGATAGAGGCACTCGGTTCACTTCACGGTTCTGGAGAGCCGTACAGCAGGAGTTAGGTACTCGGGTAGAGCTGAGCACAGCATTTCACCCCCAGACTGATGGGCAGTCCGAGCGCACTATTCGGATTTTGGAGGATATGCTCCGTGCGTGCGTGATTGAGTTTGGAGGTTCATGGGATCACTTCTTGCCACTGGCGGAGTTTGCTTATAACAACAGCTACCAGTCTAGTATTCAGATAGCACCGTACGAGGCCCTATATGGTAGGAGGTGCAGGTCTCCCGTGGGTTGGTTTGAGCCGGGCGAGGCCAGGTTGCTAGGTACTGATATGGTTCAGGAGGCTATGGACAAGGTCAAGGTGATTCGGGACAGACTTCGTGCAGCCCAGTCTAGACAGAAGAGTTATGCGGACAAGAAGGTTCGCGATGTGGCTTTTATGGTTGGCGAGCGGGTTCTACTTCGAGTCTCGCCCATGAAGGGTGTTATGAGGTTTGGGAAGAAAGGAAAGCTGAGTCCTAGATTTATTGGCCCTTTTGAGATTTTGAGGCGTGTTGGGGAGGTTGCTTATGAGTTGGCCTTACCTCCCCAGCCTAGCCGGAGTTCACCCCGTATTTCATGTCTCCATGCTCCGGAGATACCATGGTGACCCGTCGCATGTGTTGGATTTCACATCCGTTCAGCTAGACAAGGATCTGTCTTATGTTGAGGAGCCAGTAGCCATTCTAGACAGGCAAGTCAGAAAGCTAAGGTCAAAGAACATCGCTTCGGTAAAGGTTCAGTGGCGGGGCCAACCGGTCGAGGAGGCGACTTGGGAGACCGAGCAGGATATGCGCAGCCAGTACCCTCATCTTTTCACTACTCCAGGTATGTTTTCTATGCTCGTTCGAGGACGAACGAATCTTTAAGTGTGGGAAAATGTAACGACCCGACCGGTCGTTTTAGAAAATTACGCCCCAATCCCTAATTTAACTGTTCCCCTAAGTTCATTTCTGCTATTGTGGTTTGCCGGGAGAGTCGGTTCTGAAAATTTAAGCATTTTGGGACACTTAGTCCCTAAATAAGAGCTTTGAAGCTAGAAAATGGCCCGTAGCCGGAACAGTGTTAAGACGATCTCGGAACGGAAATCCGATGGTTCCATTAGCTCCGTTAGGTGATTTTGGGGTTGGGAGCGCGTTCGGAATGTATTTTGGAGGTCCGTAGCTCAATTAGGCTTGAAATGCCGAAGGTTGAAATTTTGGTGAATCCGAACGATAGGTGAGATTTTGATCCGGGGGTCGGAATGGAATTCCGACAATTTCTGTAGCTTCGTTATGTGATTTTGGATATGTCCGCAAATTTTCAGGTCATTTGGACGTCATTTGGCCGGGTTTTGGATTGAATGTTAGTTTTGAAAGTTTTGAAAAAACTTAGGCTTGAATCGATGTGATTTATGGGTTTTGATGTTGTTAGACGTGTTTTTATGATTGGAATAAGTTCGTATCGTGTTTTGGAGTATGTTGGTGGTTTTCGTTGGGGTCCCGGAGGCCTCGGGATGAATTCGGACCATCATCCGGCATTTTGGAACATGAAAAGTCTGCAGAAAAACTGCAGATCACTTGGGCAAGATTTAAGCCATCGCGTTCGCGAGGGCCTTGTTCGCGTTCGCGTAGGGTGGGTGCTGCAGAGCATCGCGTTCGCGTCCAAGGCGTCGCGTTCGCGTAGTGGAAGGAGGGGAGGCACCGCGTTCGCGATCCCTGTGTCGCGTTCGCGAAGAGCAAGGCGGGTTGGATGAGAAATAAGGTCATCGCGAACGCGTGGACTAGCGCCGCGTTCGCGAAGGTTTAGCCGGCTGTGCATCGCGGATGCGAGTGGCGTCACGCGAACGCGAAGGGTAAATGGGTTAGAGCATCGCGAACGCGTGACAGGCCACGCGAACGCGATGAAGGAAAATGTCTGGCAGTGAGCTTAAGTTCAGAACATAACACCCGCGACCCCCACACACAAAAACGCCATTTTTGAGCTCCAAGAGAGGTTTTTGAAGGGGAAACGTTGGGATATCATCGGGAAATCATCGGGGGTAAGTTTCTTGACCTTAATTCGTTGGTTTATCATGAAATCTGTGATTATTTCACTGAAATTGGAAGATTAAAGGTGGGTTTGAGCCCTAGGCCTAAATGTTAGAAAATCTTTGATTTGAATGGGCAAACGGAGTCCGATTTCGATAGATTTTATATGCACGAACTCGTATTGAGATAAGGAACCCGAAAATATAATTTTTGTGATTTTTCGATAAGCGTACCGAAAGTCGGGTTTTGGCAACTTGTGGGTTTTGGTGTATTTTGAGTTATTTTGATTGGGTAATGCCCAATTGGCCTATTTTGATGTGATTCTATTGATTTTTATCAGATACTACACTTGTGGAGTCCGACATTCGCGGCAAGAGGGTTATTTCTTAGCGGTTTTGTACCGGAATAGAGGTAAGTGGCTTGTCTAACTTCGTGTGGGGGACTTTCACCCCTAGGATATTATTGTGATACTTTAAATGCCTTGTACGCGAGGTGACGGGCGTGTACATGCGCTGGTTGTTGAACACATACTTTACTCAAAATGTTCAATGAGTGATATTCCTGTTTTTAATTGTTAAATTCGATATTCCTACCCGGTAGTAGTTAGAAAAGCATGATTAGGTAGAATCTAACTGTCTAGCTACTTAATTGACTTACTTTAGTTTTCGTGGTAATCGCTGGCGCTGTTCATCGGCGAAGTTATCGTTAAGCATATTATACTTCTCTCTGTGTATTCCTTTACTTGCTGTGGTTGTGGACTACGGGTTCAATTCCCGAGATCCTGAGCTTATTGAAATATGGACTACGGGTTCGATTCCCGAGATCCTGAGATTATTGAAATGTGGACTACGGGTTCGATTCCCGAGATCCTGAGATTATTGAAATGTGGACTACGGGTTCGATTCCCGAGATCCTGAGATTATTGAAATGTGGACTACGGGTTCGATTCCCGAGATCCTAAGATTATTGAAATGTGGACTACGGGTTCGATTCTCGAGATCCTGAGATTATTGAAATATGGACTACGATTTCGATTCCCGAGATCCTAAGATTATTGAAATGAGGACTACGGGTTCGATTCCCGAGATCCTGACTTATTGGTAGGGACTGCGGGTTCGATTCCCGGAGATCCTGAGTTATTGAGATATTATTGAGACATGGGCTGCGGGTTCGATTCCCGGAGACCCAGAGGTACTGAGAATGGGACTGTGGGTTCAATTCCCACAGATCCTGGATTCGTTTATTTGAGTTGGTTATTTGTTGTTAGCTTAATTGTAGACAGTTGCAGTAATCATCATAATGTTGTTGTTTCGGAAATTATTATCATTTAAACTGTTTATTTTGTTATCATCATTATATTATTGTTTTCTCAGTAGGGCCCTGACCTACCTCGTCACTACTCCATCGAGGTTAGGCTTGGCACTTACCGAGTACCGCCGTGGTGTACTCATGCTACTCTTCTGCACACTTTTGTTGTGCAGATCCAGGTACATCAGAGCAGGCTCGTGCTAGGTGATTCAGCAGCATTTCTGGGAGACTTCGAGGTATGATCTGCTACGTCCGCGGATCCGGAGGCTTCCCTTCTATTCTAGTATTACTAGTTGACATTTTTCTTCATTTCGTTGTTAGATACTATTTACACATAGAGCCACAGTTGTGTTTCCCTTTTAGTTTGTGTTACCGTGGGGTTCCGGATCTTGGTAGTGTTTTATTCATTGTGTGATGGATGTATGTGCCAAGCGGCACGGATTACATATCTTTTATGCTATTTTTCCGCTGTTTCTTATTTAAGTATTCATAACTTGTATATTTCGCAACGTGTTAGGCTTACCTAGTCGTGGGGACCGGGTGCCATCACGACATGTTCACAATTGGTGAACTAGGGTCGTGACAAGTTGGTATCAGAGCTCTAGGTTCATAGGAGTCACGGGACACAGACCGGTTACTTAGAGTCTCGCTGATCGATACGGAGACGTCCGTATTTATCTACGAGGGGCTATGTAACTGTTTAGGAAACTCTTCATTTCTTTGGATTCCTTGTCGTGCGACATTTTTGGCATAAAAAATCTAAACTATTGATTTCTATTCTCTCACAGATGGTGAGGACACGAGCTACTCGCGACGATCAGGTACCCGCGCCCCCTGTTGTCGCCGTCAGAGGCCGGGGCCGAGGTAGAGGACGAGGACGCGCCCGAGGTGCATCCACAGCACCCGCGCACGCTGCCGCTGAGGTGCCACAGGTAGACCAGGTTGGAGCGCAGACACCTGGTACACCGACTACAGCTGCTACTACCCCAGCACTACAGGAGACTCTGGCCCAGTTCATGAGTATGTATACCACTTTAGCTCAGGCAGGACTGCTTCCTCTCGTCACAGCTACATCTCAGGCCGGGGGAGGGGCCCAGACTCCCGCAGCCGTTACACCGGAGCAGCGAGTGCCAGTGGGACAGGTTCCAGATGTTTTGGTTATGCCTCCTGCCGCCCCAGCACAACCAGGAGGTGGACCAGCTGCCTCTGAGGACGAGCAGCGTAGATTGGAGAGGTTCAAGAAATATGACCCTCCAGTGTTTAGTGGTTTGGCTTCGGATGATGCATTGGGTTTTCTAGAGGAGTGTCATCGTATTCTTCGTACTATGGGGATTGTGGAGACCAGCGGGGTTTCCTTCACTACGTTTCAGTTTCGTGGGACCGCTTATGATTGGTGGCGCACGTATGAGTTGGATAGTCCGGAGGAGTCCGCTTCGTTGACCTGGACGCAGTTTTCAAATCTGTTTTTGACGGAGTTTGTTCCCCAGAGCCTTAGGGATTCTTGGCGCTCGGAGTTTGAGCGGTTGCGACAGGGCTCCATGTCAGTATCGGAGTATGCTATCAGTTTCACCCGCCTAGCCAGGCATGCACCGGCTTTGGTAGCCACGGTTCGGGAGCGAGTGCGGAGATTTATTGAGGGCCTTGTTCCGCCTATCCGATCCGGCATGGCCAGAGAGCTTGAGACAGATATATCTTATCAGCAGGCAGTTAGCATTGCCAAGAGGATCGAGAGTATGCTCCCTAGAGAGCGGAGAGAGAGAGAGGCCAAGAGGTCTCGTGAGTCGGGTCATTTCTCTGGTGCCCGCACTTCATCAGCCGGTCGTTTTGGCAGGGGTTATTCCGGTCGACCAGTTCACTCGGCATTGCCCGCGGCCGGTAGTACTCCAGGCCTTCCAGCATCTCAGGAGCCTTATTATGCTCCCACAGTTTCCAGTGCACCTCCTGCGTGGGGTCCGTCCAGGGGTCAGACTAGTGGGGGTGAGGCCGGTCAGTCACAGCCACCGCGTCCTCCCAGAGCTTGTTTTGAGTGCGGGGATACTCGCCACCTGGTTAGGGAGTGCCCCAGGCGCAGGAGAGGAGCCCCTCATCGGTCATCACAGCATTCGCGTGGTTCTCGGGGCCAGCAGGCTATCATTCCAGCCCCAGCTGCCACTCCACCTGCCCAGTCATCCAGGGGCGGGGGTCAGGGTTCCAGAGGCCGCCCTCGAGAGGGGGGACATGCCAGATTCTATGCTATTCCTGATCGCGCTGCGGCTGTTGCATCTGACTCTGTTATCACAGGTATTATTATGGTTAGTCACGGGGAGGCATCGGTTCTATTCGACCCTGGTTCCACTTTTTCATATGTGTCTTCTTACTTTGCTTCTCATCTGGGTGTGCCTCGGGATTCTTTGAGTGCCCCCATTTATGTTTCCACTCCGGTGGGTGATTCTTTGGTCGTGGACCGTGTATATCGGTCGTGTTTGGTTACCATTTGTGATTTTGAGACCAGAGCGGATCTTTTATTGCTTGGTATGGTTGATTTCGATATTATTCCGGGCATGGACTGGTTGTCGCCCCACTATGCTATTCTTGATTGTCACGCCAAGACCGTGACGCTGGTTATGCAAGGAATTCCACGTATTGAGTGGAGTGGTACTCTAGATCACACCCCCAGCCGTGTTATTTCCTTTCTCAGAGCTCAGCGTATGGTTGAGAAGGGGTGTGCTGCTTATCTAACCTATGTGCGGGACGTCAGTATTGACACTCCCTCTATTGATTCCGTTCATGTGGTACGTGACTTTGCTGATGTATTTCCAGCTGATCTTCCGGGCATGCCGCCCGACAGAGATATTGACTTTGCTATTGACTTGTTGCCGGGCACTCAGCCCATTTCTATTCCACCGTACCGTATGGCTCCTCCCGAGCTGAAGGAGTTGAAGGATCAGTTACAGGAGTTATTGGGCAAGGGTTTTATTCGACCCAGTGTTTCGCCTTGGGGTGCTCCTGTATTGTTTGTGAAGAAAAAGGACGGTTCTATGCGTATGTGTATTGACTATCGTCGGCTGAATAAGGTTACAGTGAAGAACCGGTATCCTTTGCCCCGTATTGATGATTTATTTGACCAGTTACAGGGCGCACATGTGTTTTCTAAGATTGATTTGCGCTCTGGGTATCACCAGCTGAAGATTCGGGAGCCGGATATCCCGAAGACTGCCTTCAGGACCCGGTATGGTCACTATGAGTTCCTCGTGATGTCTTTTGGGCTGACTAATGCCCCAGCAGCCTTTATGCATTTGATGCACAGTGTGTTCAGGCCTTATCTGGACTCGTTCGTGATTGTTTTCATTGATGATATTCTAGTATATTCCCGGAGCCGGGAAGAGCACGAGCAGCATTTGAGGATAGTGCTTCAGATTCTGAGGGAGAAGCAGCTTTATGCCAAGTTCTCTAAATGTGAATTCTGGTTGATTTCAGTGGCATTTTTGGGCCACGTGGTGTCGAGGGATGGTATTCAAGTAGATCCGAGGAAGGTGGAGGCCGTGCAGAGTTGGCCCAGACCCTCCTCCGCTACTGAGATTCGCAGTTTCCTTGGTTTGGCGGGCTATTACCGTCGTTTCGTAGAGGGTTCTCTTCGATTGCAGCACCTATGACTAGATTGACCCAAAAGGGTGCCCCTTTTCAGTGGACAGACGAGTGTGAGGCGAGCTTTCAGAAGCTCAAGACAGCTTTGACTTCGGCCCCTATATTGATGTTGCCTACAGGTTCGGGGTCCTATACTGTATATTGTGATGCCTCACGAGTTGGACTCGGTGCGGTATTGATGCAAGACGGTAGGGTGATTGCCTACGCGTCGAGACAGTTGAAGGTGCATGAGAAGAATTACCCTGTTCATGATTTGGAGCTAGCTGCCATTGTTCACGCCTTGAAGATTTGGCGTCATTATTTATATGGGGTTCCTTGTGAGATCTACACTGATCACCGGAGCTTGCAGCACTTGCTTAAGCAGAAGGACCCGAATATGCGTCAGAGGAGATGGTTGGAACTACCGAAGGACTATGATATTACTATTCTCTATCATCCGGGCAAGGCTAATGTGGTTGCTGATGCCTTGAGTCGTCGGGCAGAGAGTTTGGGGAGTTTAGCATATCTACCAGCTTCGGAGAGGCCTATGGCGATGGATGTTCAGGCTTTGGCCAGGCAGTTTGTTAGACTGGATCTTTCGGAGCCCAGCCGGGTCCTAGCTTGTGTGGTTTCTCGGTCTTCTCTATTTGATAGCATCAGGGAGCGTCAGTTCGACTACCCTCATTTGCTTGTCCTTCAGGATAGAGTTCGGCGTGGTGATGCTCGAGATGTTACCATCGGGGATGATGGAGTCATGAGGATGCGGGGGCGTATCTGTGTGCCCAATGTAGATGATCTTCGAGAGCTGATTCTAGGAGAGGCCCATAGTTCGCGGTATTCCATCCATCCGGGTGCCGCGAAGATGTATCAGGACTTGAAACAGCATTACTGGTGGAGGCGGATGAAGAGGGATATAGCTGATTATGTTTCTAGATGCCTCAACTGCCAGCAGGTGAAGTATGAGCATCGGCGTCCGGGTGGATTGATGCAGCAGATTGAGATTCCCGAGTGGAAATGGGAGCGCATTACCATGGACTTTGTATCCGGACTTCCACGGACGGTTAGGAAGTTTGATTCCATTTGGGTCATTGTGGATCGGCTGACCAAGTCCGCCCATTTTATACCGGTGAGCACTACATATTCATCGGAGCGTCCGGCGGAGATCTATATCAGGGAGGTAGTTCGGCTGCATGGTATTCCAGTTTCCATCATTTCAGATAGAGGCACTCAGTTCACTTCACGGTTCTGGAGAGCCGTACAGTAGGAGTTAGGTACTCGGGTGGAGCTGAGCACAGCATTTCACCCCCAGACTGATGGGCAGTCCGAGCGCACTATTCGGATTTTGGAGGATATGCTCCGTGCGTGCGTGATTGAGTTTGGAGGTTCATGGGATCACTTCGTGCCACTGGCGGAGTTTGCTTATAACAACAGCTACCAGTCTAGTATTCAGATGGCACCGTACGAGGCCCTATATGGTAGGAGGTGCAGGTCTCCCGTGGGTTGGTTTGAGCCGGGCGAGGCCAGGTTGCTAGGTACTGATATGGTTCGGGAGGCTATGGACAAGGTCAAGGTGATTCAGGACAGACTTCGTGCAGCCCACTCTAGACAGAAGAGTTATGCGGACAAGAAGGTTCGCGATGTGGCTTTTATGGTTGGCGAGCGGGTTCTGCTTCGAGTCTCGCCCATGAAGGGTGTTATGAGGTTTGGGAAGAAAGGAAAGCCGAGTCCTAGATTTATTGGCCCTTTTGAGATTTTGAGGCGTGTTGGGGAGGTTGCTTATGAGTTGGCCTTACCTCCCGGCCTAGCCGGAGTTCACCCCGTATTTCATGTCTCCATGCTCCGGAGATACCATGGTGACCCGTCGCATGTGTTGGATTTCACATCTGTTCAGCTAGACAAGGATCTGTCTTATGTTGAGGAGCCGGTAGCCATTCTAGACAGGCAAGTCAGAAAGCTAAGGTCAAAGAACATCGCTTCGGTAAAAGTTCAGTGGCGGGGCCAGCCGGTCGAGGAGGCGACTTGGGAGACCGAGCAGGATATGCGCAGCCAGTACCCTCATCTTTTCACTACTCCGGGTATGTTTTCTATGCTCGTTCGAGGACGAACGAATCTTTAAGTGTGGGAAGATGTAACGACCCGACCGGTCGTTTTAGAAAATTACGCCCCAATCCCTAATTTAACTGTTCCCCTAAGTTCATTTCTGCTATTGTGGGTTGCCGGGAGAGTCGGTTCTGAACATTTGAGCATTTTGGGACACTTAGTCCCTAAATAAGAGCTTTGAAGCTAGAAAATGGCCCGTAGCCGGAACAGTGTTAAGACGATCTCGGAACAGAAATCCGATGGTTCCATTAGCTCCGTTAGGTGATTTCGGGGTTGGGAGCGCGTTCGGAATGTATTTTGGAGGTCCGTAGCTCAATTAGGCTTGAAATGCCGAAGGTTGAAATTTTGGTGAATCCGAACGATAGGTGAGATTTTGATCCGGGGGTCGGAATGGAATTCCGACAATTTCTGTAGCTTCGTTATGTGATTTTGGATATGTCCGCAAATTTTCAGGTCATTTGGACGTCATTTGGCCGGGTTTTGGATTGAATGTTAGTTTTGAATGTTTTGAAGAAACTTAGGCTTGAATCGATGTGATTTATGGGTTTTGATGTTGTTAGACGTGTTTTTATGATTGGAATAAGTTCGTATCGTGTTTTGGAGTATGTTGGTGGTTTTTGTTGGGGTCCCGGAGGCCTCGGGATGAATTCGGACCATCATCCGGCATTTTGGAACAAGAAAAGTCTGCAGAAAAACTGCAGATCACTGGGCAAGATTTAAGCCATAGCGTTCGCGAGGGCCTTGTTCGCGTTCGCGTAGGCTGGGTGCTGCAAAGCATAGCGTTCGCGTCCAAGCCGTCGCGTTCGCGTAGTGGAAGGAGGGGAGGCACCGCGTTCGCGATCCCTGTGTCGCGTTCGCGAAGAGCAAGGCGGGTTGGATGAGAAATAAGGTCATCGCGAACGCGTGGACTAGCGCCGCGTTCGCGAAGGTTTAGTCGGCTGTGCATCGCGGACGCGAGTGGCGTCACGCGAACGCGAAGGGTAAATGGGTTAGAGCATCGCGAACGCGTGACAGGCCACGCGAACGCGATGAAGGAAAATGTCTGGCAGTGAGCTTAAGTTCAGAACATAACACCCGCGACCCCCACACACAAAAACGCCATTTTTGAGCTCCAAGAGAGGTTTTTGAAGGGGAAACGTTGGGATATCATCGGGAAATCATCGAGGGTAAGTTTCTTGACCTTAATTCGTTGGTTTATCATGAAATCCGTGATTATTTCACTGAAATTGGAAGATTAAAGGTGGGTTTGAGCCCTAGGCCTAAATGTTAGAAAATCTTTGATTTGAATGGGCAAACGGAGTCCGATTACGATAGATTTTATATGCACGAACTCGTATTGAGATAAGGAACCCGAAAATATAATTTTTGTGATTTTTCGATAAGCGTACCGAAAGTCGGATTTTGGAAACTTGTGGGTTTTGGTGTATTTTGAGTTATTTTGATTGGGTAATGCCCAATTGGCCTATTTTGATGTGATTCTATTGATTTTTATCAGATACTACACTTGTGGAGTCCGACATTCGCGGCATGAGGGTTATTTCTTAGCGGTTTTGTACCGGAATTGAGGTAAGTGGCTTGTCTAACTTCGTGTGGGGGACTTTCACCCCTAGGATATTATTGTGATACTTTAAATGCCTTGTACGCGAGGTGACGGGCGTGTACATGCGCTGGTTGTTGAACACATACTTTACTCAAAATGTTCAATGAGTGATATTCCTATTTTTAATTGTTAAATTCGATATTCCTACCCGGTAGTAGTTAGAAAAGCATGATTAGGTAGAATCTAACTGTCTAGCTGCTTAATTGACTTACTTTAGTTTTCGTGGTAATCGCTGGCGCTGTTCATCGGCCAAGTTATCGTTAAGCATATTATACTTCTCTCTGTGTATTCCTTTACTTGCTGTGGTTGTGGACTACGGGTTCAATTCCCGAGATCCTGAGCTTATTGAAATATGGACTACGGGTTCGATTCCCGAGATCCTGAGATTATTGAAATGTGGACTACGGGTTCGATTCCCGAGATCCTGAGATTATTGAAATGTGGACTACGGGTTCGATTCCCGAGATCCTGAGATTATTGAAATGTGGACTACGGGTTCGATTCCCGAGATCCCGAGATTATTGAAATATGGACTACGGGTTCGATTCCCGAGATCCCGAGATTATTGAAATGTGGACTACGGGTTCGATTCCCGAGATCCTGAGATTATTGAAATGTGGACTACGGGTTCGATTCCCGGAGATCCTGAGTTATTGAGATATTATTGAGACATGGGTTGCGGGTTCGATTCCCGGAGACCCAGAGGTACTGAGATTGGGACTGTGGGTTCAATTCCCACGGATCCTGGATTCGTTTATTTGAGTTGGTTATTTGTTGTTAGCTTAATTGTAGACAGTTGCAGTAATCATCATAATGTTGTTGTTTCGGAAATTATTATCATTTAAAACTGTTTATTTTGTTATCATCATTATATTATTGTTTTCTCAGTAGGGCCCTGACCTACCTCGTCACTACTCCATCGAGGTTAGGCTTGGCACTTGCTGAGTACCGCCGTGGTGTACTCATGCTACTCTTCTGCACACTTTTGTTGTGCAGATCCAGGTACATCAGAGCAGGCTCGTACTAGGTGATTCCGCAGCTTTCTGGGAGACTTCGAGGTATGATCCGCTACGTCCGCGGATCCGGAGGCTTCCCTTCTATTCTAGTAGTACTAGTTGACATTTTTCTTCATGTCGTTGTTAGATACTCTTTACACATAGAGCCACAGTTGTATTTCCCTTTTAGTCTGTGTTACCGTGGGGTTCTGGATCTTGGTAGTGTTTTATTCATTGTGTGATGGATGTATGTGCCAAGCGGCACGGATTACATATCTTTTATGCTATTTTTCCGATGTTTCTTATTTAAGTATTCATAACTTGTATATTCCTCAACGTGTTAGGCTTACCTAGTCGTGGGGACTGGGTGCCATCACGACATGTTCACAATTGGTGAACTAGGGTCGTGACACGGAGATAGCTTGAATTACTCAAAGACTATGATATTACCGTCTTGTATCATCCCGGGAAGGCCAATGTAGTTGCCGATGCTTTAAGCCGAAAAGCTATTAGTATGGGTAGCTTGGCGTACATGCCAGTTGGGGAGAGGCCCCTTGTTGTTGATGTTCAGGCTTTAGCTAATCAGATGGTGAGACTGGATATTTCTGAGCCTAGTTGGGTGATGGCTTGCGTGATATCTCGGTCTTCCTTATATGACCGTATTCGAGAGTGCCAGTATGATGATATACACTTGCTTGTCCTCAAGGACAGAGTTCAACACGATGATGCCAGAGATGTCACTATTGATAGTAATGGTGTGTTGCGGATATAGGGCCGGATATGCGTGCCCGATGTTGATGGCCTTTGTGAGTTGATATTGGAGGAGGCCCACACCTCGTGGTATTCTATTCACCCAGGCACCACAAAGATGTATCAGGATTTGAGGCAGCATTATTGGTGGAGAAAGATGAAGTTAGATATTGTGAGTCATGTAGCACGGTGCCTAAACTGTCAGCAGGTCAAGTATGAGCATCAAAGGCCCGGTGGCGTGTTCCAGCGTCTTGATATTCCCGAGTAGAAGTGGGAAAGGATCGCTATGGACTTTTTAGTGGACTCCCTCGGACAACGAGGAAGTTTGATTCAGTTTGGGTGATTGTGGATAGGCTGACCAAGTCAGCTCATTTCATTCCTGTGTGTACTACATACTCCTCGGAGCGGTTAGCAGAGATATTCATCCGTGAGATTGTGAGATTGCATGGAGTTCCAGTTTCTATCATATCAGATAGAGGTACTCAGTTTACTTCACAGTTCTAGAGGACATCTTAGTGAGAATTGGGGTCACAGGTTGAGCTGAGCACATCATTTCACCCACAGACGGATGGGCAGTCCGAACGTACAATTCAGATACTAGAGGACATGTTGCGTTCTTGCGTCATTGATTTTGGAGGTTCTTGGGCTGATTACTTGCCTCTTGCGGAATTTGATTATAACAATAGCTATCAGTCCAACATTTAGATGGCACCGTATGAAGCCTTATATGGGAGGCAGTGTAGGTCTCCAATCGGTTGGTTTGACCCAGGCAAGGCTAGATTATTGGGGACAGAGTTAGTTCAGGATGCCTTAGGCAAGGTGAAGTGATTCAGAAGAGACTTCGCACAGCTCAGTTGCGTCAAAAGAGTTATGCGGACTGGAAGGTCCGAGATGTGTCTTATTTAGTGGGCGAGAATGTGTTGCTGAAAGTTTTGCCTATGAAGGGCGTTATGAGGTTTGGAAAGAAAGGAAAGTTGAGCCCAAGGTTCATTGGACCTTTTGAGGTGCTTAGGAAAGTTAGGGATGTGGCCTATATGCTTGCTTTGCCACCCAGCTTGTCGAGAGTTCAACCGGTGTTGCATGTATCTATACTCCGGAAGTACATTGGAGATCCATCACATGTATTAGACTTCAGCACAATACAGCTGGATGAGGACTTGACCTATGGTGTGGAGCCGATAGCCATTTTGGGTCGACAGGTTCGTAAGTTGAGATACAAAGACATAGCGTCAGAGAAAGTGCAATGGAGAGGTCGTCCCATGGAGGAAGAAACTTGGGAGACCGAGCAGGAGATGCGGAGCAGATATCCACATATATTTGAGACTCCAGGTATGTTTCTTAACCCGCTCGTGGACGAGCGTTTGTTTAAGTTGGGGAGAATGTAATGACCCGACCCGTCATTATGGGAGTTACCACCCCCTTTTCTCCATTTTGTACTTTAATATGTTAATTTATATGTCTTTGGAGAGTTAGAAGTAAATCGGGTAGAATCCGATTAGAAATAAGGCAATAAACCTCTTTATGGGAAGGTTAGTTTTGAAAGGTCAACTGAATGTTGACCAATGAGTTAGAATGCTCAGAATAGATTTCTGATGATTCGACTAGTTTTGGGGGATGATTTATGACTTAGGAGAGCAATCAGAATCAAATTCGGAGGTCCGGTGTAGATTTAGGCTTGAATTGGCTAAGGTTGAATTTTGGCGGATACCAGACGGTAGGCAAGATTTTGATCCATGGCTTGGAATAAAATTCCGAGTGTTGAAGTAGCTCTGTTAGGTGATTTTGGATATACGTGCAAAATTTCAGATCATTCGGAGGTGTTAAGGTCGGGTTTTAGACCAAATGTTAGTTTCGGAAGTTTTACTGAAACTTAGGCTTGAATCTGTGAGAATTTGATGATTTATGGTATTTTTATGTTGCAAGCAAGTTTGAATGAAGTAATGTGAAATATTTGTGCATTTTGTTGAGTTCTCGAGGGTCTCGGGATGATTTCGGATTCCCAACGAGAATTTTTGAGTTGAAATAGTGCGGCAGAAATTGTAGCAGGCGTACTAGTGATTTTTGTTCACTGCGATCGCGAGCATGTGGCTGCGATCGCGTAGAAAGGATTTTGAGGAGCCAAAATTTGCTCTATGCGATCGCGTGAATTGGTCTATGATTGCATAGGCTTAGGTAAATGTTCACTACGATCGCGTAGAAAGGGAATTTGGTTCACTGCGATCGCGTACTGATTCATGCGATCGCGTAAGGCAAAATCGAGGGGCTGGAACTTTGTTCTCTGCGATCGCGTAACTAAGGGATGCGATCGCGTAAGGTAAAATAACTGGGTAGAACAGTTAAGTTAAAACATCAGACGTGAACCCCATTATTTTACACCACTTTTAATTTGTCAAGGGAGGGTTTTGAGTGCTTTGAAGAGAGAAATCAACGGGTAATTGCTGGAGGTAAGTTTTGTGACTCAAAAACACGATTTTATGCTAGAATCAACACCAAAATTCATGAAATTGGGTAGAATTTGTGAAGAACTAGGGCCTAAATTGTGAACGAGTTTTTGGTTTTTGAAAGGCCATTCGAACTCAGATTAAAATAAATTTTATATGTACGGACTCGCGACGAGATGAATAATCCGTTGGTATGAATTTTGGATTTTTCGAGAAGTGGGCCCGGGGCTCGGGTTTTACCAACTTCATGAATTATTGCATTTTTTTGAGTAATTTTCTTTGCCCCATATTTATGTAATTGCTGTGGTTTTGACTAATTCGACGCATGAGGAGGAAAATTCGAAGGGAAAAGGCATCGCGGACGAATCCAAGGACGGTTAGAGGTGAGTAGTTAGTGTATATGATAGCCTGAGGGTTTGAAACCTCGGCTTAGCACATTGTGACGCTATTTAGGGCGTGAACACACCATGGCAGGTACGGGATTGGTTATGACTGGGTATTTAGACTATGTCCATCCCGAATATGAATAATATTATATTGGCGGTTGAAACGCATAATGTGATAAGTATATATGTGGGCTATAAGCCATGTTTGGGGCCTTGTGCCGACCTGTAGTATCCTTAGGGGATAGATACCTATGTGATAACATGATTTGTAAAATCATTGATCTCAGTCTTGGCTTAAAATCTCTATTATGAATTGCTAAGTCAGTTGTTCTTGGAAAATTATATAAAATTAAAGTATTTTTCATTGTTAATGATCTGGAACTTGCAAATAATAAATTGAACTGTTGTGTGACTCATATGCATGTTGTCGACTGAGTATGGATTGGGCTGCACACCACAACGGATGATATGAATATGGCGCTTGGGCTGAAGGAGCCCCTCCGGAGTCTGTACACACCCATAGTGAGCGTCGTCGACGTTAAACGGATCGGGCTACGTGCCGTAGCGGTCATGTGCATTGCATTGTATTCTTGTTTGTAAATTACCTGTGATATTTGTCATTTGCTGTTGTTGTTAGTTCGTGGTAGGTATCGGACTATAGGTTTAGCTTTGCTCTGTGGTATTCTGTGGACTTCCTACTTTTAGCTATTTTATATACCTTTTACTCACTGAGTACTTAGTACTCACCCCTACTCACTGCACCTTTGTGTACAGATCCAGGTACACATGAGGGTTATATGAGCTTATGTGATGACCCGGCCCGTCGTCACGGGAATTACCACCCCATTATGTTTTAATTACATGTTTTATGCTTTAATATCAGTGTTAGAGCCTATCGGGTAAGTTAGGAGTGATTTGGATTGAAAATGAGGCATATAGCCTTTTTGAAGGAAACTTGAATAAGGAAAGTCAACCTGGAGTTGACTATTTGGTTAGAGGGCTCGGAATCGGATTCTGATGATTTGGTTAGTTCCGAGAGGTGATTTGAGACTTAGGGGAGCAATCGGAATTTAATTTGGAGGTCCGGTGTAGAAATAGGCTTGAATTGGCTAAGGTTGAATTTTGGCGAAATCCGAACGGTAGGTGAGATTTTGATCCGGGAGTCGGAATGGAATTGCGATAGTTGCAGTAGCTCCGTTAGGTGATTTTGGATGTGCCTGCAAAATTTCAGGTCATTCGGACGTCGTTTGATCGGGTTTTTGATTGAATGTGTAATTAAGAATGTTTTAAGGAATTTAGGCTTGAATTCGATGTGAATTATGGGTTTTGATGTTGTTAGACATGTTATGAAGATTGGAGCAAGTTTGAATAAGGTATTAGGATGTGTTGGTGTGTTTGGATGAGGTCCCGGGGATCTCGGGGTGTTTTCAGATGGCTAAACGGGAGAAAATGTGGAAAATTGCAGCGAAGTGTTCTGGTTCTGTTGTTTTCGCTCCTGCGGAAATGGGGGCACAGGAGCGAGTCCGCAGAAGCGGACAAGGAGGCGCATGAGCGCTTGTCTTCGTAGAAGCGGAATCTTTTCCGCTGAAGCGGCGTCGCTGGTGCTAGTGGGTGACCGCAGAAGCGGACTTGATGAGTAAGGGGAAAGTCCACAGAAGCGGATTCTTGATCGCCTGGGCGAGTCCGCAGGAGCGGACTCTGGAGCGCAGAGGCGAAAGTACCGCAGGAGCGGTTATGTTTTCGCGGAAGCGAACGCGCGGAAGCGGTCTTATGTTCGCAGAAGCGGAATTTGGCCGGCTAGGTCAGGAATCGCAGAAGCGACCATCTGGTCGCGGGTACGGACCCGCAGGAGCGGAATTTTATCCGCAGAAGCGAAAATCGCAGTGAGTTAATTGTATCAGAAGTTAGAAAATTTCAGAAACATTTCACACATTTGGGTTTCGGTTTTAGAGGCGATTTGGGCTATTTTGAAGAGAAACTCAAGGAAATCATCAGGTAATCAACTATGGACTTAAACTATGATTAGTATTGATAATATTATGCAATTATATCATGAAAATGGAGGAATTTGGGGTGATTCATGGAAGATTTAACCCTAGGCTTGAACTTTAGAAAATCAATGTTTTGAATGGGCAAATGGAGTCCGAATTTGGTAAAATTTATATGCTTAGACTCGTATTGAGATGAGGGTTCCGAATATGTGACTTGCGTGATTTTTCGAGAAGCGTACCGAAAGTCGGGTTTTGACGACTTTGGGAATTCTGATGTAAATTGAGTTGTTTTGATTGGTGTCGTCCCATTGGCCTAATTTGTTGTATTTCTACTGTATTTGATCAGATTCTACGCGTGCAGAGCTTGATTCTCGTGGCAAGGGCATTGCGAAGTAGTCGTCGCACTGTATTGACGTGAGTAATAGATGTGGGTGATGACCAGAGGGTTCGAAACCCCAGTATACCACTTTGTGACGCTGTATAGCGGCGAGACACGCACTCTCATGTGAGTGCGGGGTCGATTGTGATTGGGGACTATGGCTTAGTCCGACTTGTTGGCACTGTGTTATGACATTGGCTATTCTTAAGCCGTCGAACCTCCTTCTCGGATGGTTGCATACTGTATATTGTGATATTGGCCACTCGAGCCGAGGAACCCCCTTCTTGGGCGGTTGAGTACACTTTTGGGCCGTGAGCCAGTTATTGGATCCCGCGAGAATCGTTATCATTGTCTTATCATATTGACATGTTAGTTACTACTAGTCCGTAGCTATTTCGGTTATCATGCTATTTCCAATCTCTGGAACTTGGTATTACTGTTTTTCCAACTGAAAAATGATAAAAAGGGTTTTCAAACTACTTTTGAGCCTGCGAGGCTGTATTTACATATTAGCTGACTGGTAGTGGATCGGGCTGCACGCCGCAGCGGTACATATGTTGGATCGGACTGCACGCCGCAGTGATATTGTGCTTGGGTTGTAGGAGCCCTCCGGAGTCTGAACCCCTACAGTGAGCACGGGTACCCAAATTGGATCGGGCTACGCGCCATAGCGGTCATATCATGCATTGCATTGCATTTAGCTACATCTGCTAGCTGTTATACTGTTTCGCTGGTACTTATTGGTACAGGTACAGTCGATATTGATTCTGTGACAGGGTATTTGATTACAGCTTTACATAGTGCTTTATCGTGGATTTCTTATCTACGTTGTCTTACCCTTGTTTATTACCACTGAGTCTGGCAGTACTCATTTTACTCCTTGCACCTTGTGTGCAGATCCAGGTACTTCTCAGCAGTGATCCAGTGGCTGTGCGAGGCGGCATCTGTGGGATATACGAGGTAGCTGCAGAGTCCGCAGGACCGGATATTCCTTTTTACTGTCTTTTTACTCTGTATTGATGTTTCTTTCCGTACTTGGTATCTTGTAAACCATTATATACTTATGTTCAGTAGAGGCTCATGACTCTTGACCCTGTGGTCTATGAGAGTTGACAAGTTGGTAAATTTTGGGACTTGGTTCCCCGCTGTTGATATATGTGTCACTGTTGTTTCATATTTTGATATGCTTAAATGGTTTAAAGCGAGCTTCTAGCTCCGTCGATGTTATTGATTGGTCAGGCTGGCTTAGCAATATGCTGGGCGCCATCACGACCGGATTTGGGGTCGTGACAAGTTGGTATCAGAGCCTAGGTTTACTAGGCCTCTTGAGTCTTGAGCCGGTTGGTAGAGTCTTGTGGATCGGTACGGGGACGCCTGTACTTATCCTCGGGAGGCTGCGAACCTTTAGGAAATACTTCACTTTTCTTGAACTCTATCGTGCGATCTTGTTGTTCTGAGAACTGAACTTCTATATTCTATTCTCTCGCAGATGGCGAGAACGCGAGCATCGGGACGAGGTGGACGACCTCCATTGCCACCTGTTAGAGGCCGTGGGCGCGGTCGTGCTAGAGGTAGAGGTAGGGCGGCTGAGGCAGTGCCAGCTGACCCGCCTGTTGTACCAGTTCAGGAGCAGCCCCCAGTGGTTGATGCTCCAGCAGCCCCAGTTCAGGGCCAGACTGTATCTATTGCTATTCCTGGTCTTCATGAGACTCTTGCTCAGATATTATCGGTGTGTTCCGGTTTGGCTTAGGTAGTCTCAGCTACTGCTACTGCAGCGACATCTCAGACAGGGGGTGGTCAGCAGACCCCTGCAGCTCGCATACCTAACCCCGTTGTTCAGGGACTTCAGACGCCAGAGGCGGTCCCCGCTCAGGTGGTTGCACCGGTTATTCCTCCAGCTGCACCCGCTCCAGCTCCAGAGCATATGGTTCAGGCTATGCCCAACGACGGGCAGCGTCGTCTTGAGAGATTTGGTAGACTTCAGCCACCCCATTTCAGTGGCGTTGAGGGCGAGGATGCCCAGGGCTTCTTGGATAAGTGTCAGAGGATATTGCGGATGGCTGGTATTCTTGAGTCTAGCGGAGTTTCATTTACTACCTTTCAGTTCACTGGTCCCGCATTTGATTGGTGGGAAGAGTTTGAGAGGCGTAGGCCTATAAGAGCAGCACCTCTCACATGGCAGCAGTTCTCTACTCTCTTTCTAGAGAAATATGTACCTCAGTCTCGTCGTGAGGAGCTACGTCGCCAGTTCGAGTGGTTGGTTCAGGGCGACATGTCTGTGACTCAGTATGAGCTTAGATTCACACGGTTGGCTAGGCATGCCACATGGATGATCCCTAATGATAGGGAGAGGATCAGGAGGTTCATTGATGGCCTCAACTACTCTATCCGCATTCTTATGACCAGAGAGAGAGTTTTGTCATCATCATTTGAGCAGGTTGTTGATATGGCACGCTCCATTGAGGCGGATCGTCGCCGAGAGAGAGAGGAGCGGGAGGCCAAGAGGCCTCGTGGTTCTGGCAGTTTCGGTGGTGCTCCATCTAGAGGGCATTCCCAGCAGAGCAGAGGTCGCTCATCTAGACCTTCTCATTCAGGCCGCCCAGAGCAGAGCGGAGGTTCTTATGGTCGTGGTCGACAGGGGTTTCAGCAGGGTCAGTCATCACTTAGTGCCCTTCCAGCTCAGAGTGCAGCACCTACTTCTTCAGCCCAGGGTTCTTCTGCGGCGAGGGGTTCCCTTCAGTCCCCTTCTCCAGCACCAGGTGCATGTTATGAGTGTGGTGAGTTTGGCCACATGAGGAGACAGTGCCCTCGACTCCATAGGGACAGGACTCAGCAGAGGGACCAGCCCTCATCTTCAGCACCATCTCAGTCTAGTAGAGGTGGAGGTCAGTCTTCTCGTGGTTGCCCCACGGGCGAGGAGAGATCTGGTGGAGGCCAGGCACGCTTCTATGCACTTCCTGACAGGCGTGATGCAGTTGCCTCCGATGCAATGATTACAGGTATCATTTCTGTCTGTCACAGAGATGCCTCTGTTTTATTTGATCCAGGGTCCACATATTCTTACGTGTCCTCTTATTTTGCACATTATTTGGGTGCGACTCGTGGTAGTCTTGACTCACCTATTCATGTATCCACCCCTGTGGGTGATACGATTGTTGTGAATCATGTCTATAGATCATGTGTTATATCTATTGGGGGTCTGGAGACCCAGGCAGATTTGTTATTATTGGGAATGGTGGACTTTGATGTTATAATGGGTATGGACTGGTTGTCTCCGTACCACGCAATATTGGACTGTCATGCTAAGATAATTACGTTGGCCATTCCTGGTATTTCTCAGATTGAGTGGCGGGGTTCAACTGATTTCGTCCCTAGCCGTGTCATTTCGTTCTTAAAAGCTCAGAAGATGGTCGAAAAAGGGTGTTTATCGTACTTGGCTTTTGTGAGAGATGTGGGAGCTGAGTCTCCTAGCCTTGATTCTGTACCTGTTGTGAGGGATTTTCCAGATGTATTCCCCTCAGACCTGCCGGGCATGCCGTCGGACAGGGATATTGATTTTGGCATTGACTTGGTGCCGGGCACTCAGCCCATATCCGTTCCTCCTTATCGGATGGCACCAGCTGAGTTGAAAGAACTGAAAGAGCAACTTCAGGAGCTTCTGGATAAGGGTTTCATCCGCCCTAGTGTGTCCCCATGGGGTGCGCCGGTATTATTTGTTAAAAAGAAAGATGGTTCCATGCGAATGTGTATTGATTATAGGCAATTGAACAAAGTAACAGTGAAGAACAAGTACCCTCTACCGCGCATAGATGATTTGTTTGATCAGTTACAGGGTGCGAGGGTGTTTTCTAAGATCGATCTTCGTTCAGGCTATCATCAGCTGAAGATCAGGGACTCGAATATTATGAAGACTGCATTCAGGACCCGATATGGTCATTATGAGTTTCTTGTGATGTCTTTTGGGCTGACCAACGCCCCAGCAGCATTTATGCATCTGATGAACAGTGTGTTCGGACCCTATTTGGATTCATTTGTGATTGTGTTCATTGATGACATTCTAGTCTACTCCCGTAGTCAGGAGGAGCATGCTCAGCATTTGAGTATTGTGTTGCAGAGATTGAGGGAGGAGAAGCTATATGCTAAATTCTCCAAGTTCAAGTTTTGGCTCGAGTCCGTAGCATTTCTGGGACATGTGGTGTCTCGTGATGGTATTCAGGTCGATCCTAAGAAGATAGAGGCGGTGCAGAGTTGGCCTAGACCGTCCTCAGCTACAGAGATTATGAGTTTTCTTGGCTTGGCGGGATATTATCGCCGGTTTGTTCAGGGATTTTCATCCATTGCTTCTTCATTGACTAAATTGACCCAGAAGGGTGCACCATTCGTGTGGTCGGATGAGTGCGAGGAGAGCTTTCAGAAGCTCAAGACAGCTTTAACCACATCTCCAGTGTTAGTATTGCCATCAGCTTCAGGTTCATATACTATTTATTGTGATGCCTCGAGAGTGGGGATAGGTTGTTTGTTGATGCAGGAAGGTAAGGTAATTGCTTATGCTTCTCGACAGTTGAAGCCACATGAGAAGAACTATCTTGTTCATGATTTGGAGCTAGCCGCCATTGTTCATGCCTTGAAGATTTGGAGGCACTATTTGTACGGCGTGTCTTGTGAGGTGTATACCGACCATCGTAGTCTCCAGCACTTGTTCAAATAGAAAGACCTTAATTTGAGGCAGCGGAGATGGCTTGAGTTGCTTAAGGATTATGACATCACTATTTTATATCATCCGGGGAAGGCCAATGTGGTGGCCGATGCTTTGAGCCGGAAGGCGGTCAGTATGGGGAGCTTGGCATATATTCCAGCCGAGGAGAGGCCATTTGCTTATGATGTTCAGGTGCTAGCCAATCGGCTAATGAGGTTAGATGTTTCGGAGCCCAGCAGGGTATTGGCTTGTGTTGTATCTCGGTCATCTCTATATGATCGTATTCGTAAGCGTCAGTATGATGATCCACATTTGGCGGTCCTTAGGGACAGAGTTCAACATGATGATGCTAGAGATGTCACCATTGATAGTGACGGCGTATTGAGGATGCAGGGCCGGATATGCATGCCCAATGTTGATGGCCTTCGTGAGTTGATTCTGGAGGAGGCCCGTAGCTCGCGGTATTCTATCCATCCAGGAGCCGCGAAGATGTATCAAGATTTGAAACAACACTATTGGTGGAGAAAGATGAAAATGGACATTGTCGGACATGTAGCACGGTGCCTCAACTGTCAGCAGGTTAAGTACGAGCATCAGAGGCCCGGTGGTGTATTTCAGCGCATTGTTATTCCTGAGTGGAAATGGGAGAGGATCACCATGGACTTTGTTACTGGACTCCCTCGGATAGCGAGGAAGTTCGATTTAGTTTGGGTAATTGTGTATAGGCTGACCAAGTCGGCTCACTTCATTCCAGTTAGTACTACCTACTCATCGGAGCGGTTGGCAGCGATCTTTATTCGGGAGATTGTCCGGTTGCATGGAGTCCCAGTGTCTATCATATCCGACAGGGGTACTCAGTTCACTTCTCAGTTTTGGAGAGCATTTCAGCGAGAGATGGGCACTCGGGTTGAGTTGAGTACAGCATTTCACCCCCAGACAGACGGACAGTCTGAGCGCACTATTCAGATCTTGGAGGATATGTTGCAAGCATGTGTGATTGACTTTCGTGGTTCGTGGGATGAGTTCCTACCACTTGCTGAGTTTGCCTACAACAACAGTTATCAGTCGAGTATTCAGATGGCCCCGTATGAGGCATTGTATGGCAGGCGGTGTAGATCCCCGTGGGATGGTTTGAGCCTGGTGAGGATAGGTTGATAGGGACTGAGTTAGTCCAGGATGCTACTGGATAGAGCAAAGTTGATCCAGGAGAGGCTTCGTACAGCACAGTCTCGCGAGAAGAGTTATGCGGACCGTAGAGTTCGAGAGTTGTCTTTCATGGTTGGTGACAGAGTATTGTTGAAGGTTTCACCTATGAAGGGTGTCATGAGGTTTGGGAAGAAAGGGAAGTTGAGTCCCAGGTACATTGGTCCTTTTGAGATACTCAGGAGGGTTGGAGAGGTGGCATATGAGTTAGCCTTGCCGCCCAGCTTATCCAGCGTTCATCTAGTATTCCACGTGTCTATGCTCCGGAAGTACATTGGAGATCTGTCTCATGTATTAGACTTCAGTACCATTCAGCTTGATGGTGATCTATCCTATGATGTGGAGCCTATTGCTATTTTGGGTCGTCAGGTGAGAAAATTGAGGTCTAAGGAGATTGCATCAGTTAAGGTTCAGTGGAGAGGTGGACCCGTGGAGGATGCCACTTAGGAGATCGAGCGGGAGATGCGGAGCAGATATCCTCACTTGTTTGAGACTTCAGGTATGTTTCTTGACCCGCTCGAGGACGAGCGTTTGCTTAAGAGGGGGAGAATGTGACGACCCGGCCCGTCGTCACTGGAATTACCACCCCATTATGTTTTAATTACATGTTTTATGCTTTTATATCAGTGTTAGAGCCTATCAGGTGAGTTAGGAGTGATTTGGATTGAAAATGAGGCATATAGCCTTTTTGAAGGAAACTTGAATAAGGAAAGTGAACCTGGAGTTGACCATTTGGTTAGAGGGCTCGGAATCAGATTCTGATGATTTGGTTAGTTCCGGGAGGTGATTTGTGACTTAGGGGAGCAATCGGAATTTAATTTGGAGGTCCGGTGTTGAAATAGGCTTGAATTGGCTAAGGTTGAATTTTGGCGAAATCCGAACGGTAGGTGAGATTTTGATCCGGGAGATGGATGGAATTCCAACAGTTGCAGTAGCTCCGTTAGGTGATTTTGGATGTGCCTGCAAAATTTCAGGTCATTTCGACGTCGTTTGATCGGGTTTTTGATCGAATGTGTAATTCAGAATGTTTTAAGGAATTTAGGCTTGAATTCGATGTGAATTATGGGTTTTGATGTTGTTAGACGTGTTTTCAGGATTGGAGCAAGTTCGAATAAGGTATTAGGATGTGTTGGTGTGTTTTGATGAGGTCCCGGGGGCCTCGGGGTGTTTTCGGATGGCTAAACGGGAGAAAATGTGGAAAATTGCAGGGAAGTGTTCTGGTTCTGTTGTTTTCGCTCATGCGGAAATGGGGGCGCAGGAGCGAGTCCGCAGAAGCGGACAAGGAGGCACGGGAGGGCTTGTCTTCGCAGAAGCGGGATCTTTTCCGCTGAAGCGGCGTCGCTGGTGCGAGTGGGTGACCGCAGAAGCGGACTTTCTGGTTCTGTTGTTTTCGCCCCTGCAAAAATTAGGGCACAGAGGCGAGTCCGCAGAAGCGGACTGTGGAGCGCAGAGGCGCTTGGATTCGTAGAAGCAGATCTTGTTCCACTGAGCCGGCATCCCTGGTGCGAGGGAGAGACCGCAGAAGCGGTCTAGAGGCAGATTTGGGAAGATCCGCAGAAGCGGATGTTTGATCGCGGGTACGGACCCGCAGGAGCGGAATTTTATCCACAGAAGCGAAAATCGCAGTGAGTTAATTGTATTAGTAGTTAGAAAATTTCAGAAACATTTCACACATTTGGGTCTCGGTATTAGAGGCGATTTGGGCGATTTTGAAGAGAAACTCAAGGGAAATCATCAGGTAATCAAATATGGACTTAAACTATGATTAGTATTGATAATATTATGCAATTATATCATGAAAATGGAGGAATTTGGGGTGATTCATGGAAGATTTAACCCTAGGCTTGAACTTTACAAAATCAAGGTTTTGAATAGGCAAATGGAGTCCGAATTTGGTAAAATGTATATGCCTAGACTCGTATTGAGATGAGGGTTCCGAATATGTGACTTGCGTGATTTTTCAAGAAGCGTACCGAAAGTCAGGTTTTGACAACTTTGGGAATTTTGATGTAAATTGAGTTGTTTTGATTGGGTGTCGTCCCATTGGCCTAATTTGTTGTATTTCTACTGTATTTGATCGGATTCTACACGTGCGGAGCTTGATTCTCGTGGCAAGGGCATTGCGGAGTAGTTGTTGCGCTGTATTGAGGTGAGTAATAGATGTGGGTGATGACCAACGGGTTCGAAACCCCGGTATACCACTTTGTGACGCTGTATAGCGGTGAGACACATACTCTCATGTGAGTGCGGGGTCGATTGTGATTGGGGACTATGGCTTAGTTCGACTTGTTGGCACTGTGTTATGACATTGGCTATTCTTGAGCCGTCGAACCTCCTTCTCGGATGGTTGCATACTATATATTGTGATATTGGCCACTCTTGAGCCGAGGAACCCCTTCTTGGGCGGTTGAGTATACTTGTGGGCTGTGAGCCAGTTATTGGATCCCGCGAGGATCGTTATCATTGTCTTATCATATTGACATGTTAGTTACTACCAGTCCGTAGCTATTTCTGTTACCATGTTATTTCCAATCTCTGGAACTTGATATTACCGTTTGCAACTGAAAAATAATAAAAGATGTTTTCACAACTACTTTTGAGCCTGCGAGGCTGTATTTGCATATGAGCTGACTGGTAGTGGATCGGGCTGCGCGCCGCAGCGGTATATATGTTGGATCGGACTGCACGCCGCAGTGATATTGTGCTTGGGCTGTAGGAGCCCCTCCGGAGTCTGAACCCCTACAGTGAGCACGGGTACCCAAATTGGATCGGGCTATGCGTCGTAGCGGTCATATCATGCATTGCATTGCATTTAGCTACATTTGCTAGCTGTTATACTGTTTCGCTGGTACTTATTGGTACAGGTACAGTCGATATTGATTCTGTGACCGGGTATTTGATTACAGCTTTACATAGTGCTTTATCGTGGATTTCTTATCTGTGCTGTCTTACCCTTGTTTATTACCACTGAGTCTGGCAGTACTCATTTTACTCCATGCACCTTGTGTGCAGATCCAGGTACTTCTCAGCAGTGATCCAGTGGCTGTACGAGGCGGCATCTGTGGGATATACGAGGTAGCTGCAGAGTCCGCAGGACCCGATATTCCTTCTTAGTGTCTTTTGACTCTGTATTGATGTTTCTTTCCGTACTTGGTATCTTGTAAAACATTATATACTTATGTTCAGTAGAGGCTCATGACTCTTGACCCTGTGGTCTATGGGAGTTGACAAGTTGGTATATTTTGGGACTTGGTTCCCCGCTGTTGATATATGTATCACTGTTGTTTCATATTTTGATATGCTTAAATGGGATAAAGTGAGCTTCTAGATCCGTCGATGTTATTGATTGGTCAGGCTGGCTTAGCAATGTGCTGGGCACTATCACGACCGGATTTGGGGTCGTGACAGCTTCCAGCTTATTTTCAGAGTATACTCGAGTTGCTGAGGTAGCTGTTGGCGTTCGCAGGACCTAGCTTCTCTCTTTATTTCAATTTATTATCTATATACTTCAAGACTTGAGTATTTTGTTCACTATTCCCATTACTATTCAGTTTTTCTTAGAGGCTCTAGACTCGTGACACCATATCTTTTGGGAGTGTTATTTTCGATGTTTGCATTTCTCAGTATTTAATTCTACTATTGTTATTGGAGTATTATTATTGACTCTTATATTCTTCTTGAAATTTTCCCTTTTTGGGACTGGTTTTCTATTTGGAAACAGTTGTTGGTCTGGCTTGCCTAGCTTTAGTGTTGGGCGCCATCACGACCGGGTTTGGGTTGTGACAACTACGAAGAAATACAAGGTTGTGTTCTGTAAGTGGTTTATGTTTTGTCACTGGATGGTGCGTGCCCCAAAGAAGAAATCAGGTTTATGGAAAGTGGGTAAATTTATTAGCGACCACAGATGTAAAATGGACACATTCAATAAGAATCACTTCAACTTGGATGTGGACTTGATTTTTCTTGTCTTGATTTGTTTTTTGGAAGTGTCTATTAGGTTTAAGATTAATGAGTGTGTTACAGCCGTCAACCAGGATTATGGTTGTACTATAACCAAAAGAAAGACATATCTCAGTCGCAAACGTGCCTTTGAACTTATTTATGGCGACTAGGATAAGCGTTTTTTAAATCTGTCCAGGTACATGGCCGCACTGCAATACTCGAACCCCGGTAATGTTGTTGAATGGAGACGTGAGCGGAATCCGGACAGACCGGAATATATTTTCAACTATTTATTTTGGTCATTTAAACCAGCAATTGATGGTTTTGTGCATTGCCTTCCTATAATTTCCATAGACGATACTCATGTCTATAGAAAGTATGATATGAAGCTTTTGATTGCAGTTGCATTAGATGCCAACGAACAAATATTTCCACTAGCTTTTGCCATTTGTGCCAACGAAAGTGAAGAGATGATGATGTAGTTCTTGAACAACTTTAAGCAGTACATTGTCAAATAATGTTAAGGTATTTGTCTAATATCTGATCAGCATGGTGGTATTTTAGGTTTTGTACGTCACTTGCCTAAATGGCATGAACTATATGCATACCACCGTTACTATGTGAGGCACATGAAGGCCAATTTTTAGAAGAAATTTCCTGACAAGGCCTTGCTACTTAATATGGATGGCTGAAACTGAGCACCAGCAATGCAAATGCACGAGGCGCATGGAAGAGATCCGGCAGATAGAACCACGAGCCTATACTTGGTTGATGCAACATGAGCTTCATATGTGGACATTGCATGCTGATGGCGGCCGACGATGGGGAGCCCTCACTACAAACGTGTCCGAGTCATTCAACGGTTTGTTGACGTCTGCCCGTGGACTACCTGTCACTGCCTTAGTCCACATGACATTCAAACAGAGTGCAGAGAGATTTGTTGAAAGGCATGCAGCTGCATCAGCATTGATGGATAGAGTTGTTGAATTTATGCCAATATCCATGAGAAGATTTGAAATGTCGAGGAGTCAAGCTCAATGGCATTCATTTCTTCTATATGATCATGAACGAGGTGTTTTTGAAGTTAAGACCGCTATCAACAAACACCGTGGGAATAATCTATAGACGGTGAACGAAAATAAAAGTTTATGTTCCTATGTGAAATGGACCATCTACTACATGTCATGCGCACATGTGTTGAAGTGCTTTCAACAAGTTGGATATGGGGCAACAAACTATATTGATAGGTAATACAGTGTTGCTACGTACGTAGAACGTATAGTGGGAAGTTGCATCCACTAGGTGATGAGAATTATTGGCCACTAGAATCTTTTAAGTAGGTATGTAACAAGGACTATTTGTGCAAGCTGAAAGTGCAAAAGACAACACGCATACGGAACCAAATGGATGTTGGTGAGTCCGTTTATGCGTGTAAATGTGGCATATGCTCTCAAACAGGACATGACTATCGTAAATGTCCTTTAGGTGGTATGCGTGCCAGTGGTAATCCTTGTGCAAGTTCATCCAATGTACCCAACTATCAAGGATACCCCTAGTCCTTTAATTGGGTATTATTTTTTGTAATACATATCTGGACTTTTCTTTTGTTTCAATATATATGAAATAAAATAAATTTCCACAATCCTATTACATCTTATTTTTAACGTTATATTTTGATATGGTTAGAGCAATATTGAGGTATGTGTGTTAGTAAACATGAGCAAGAATTTGGTATAAATGGTTTTTACTATGAAATAAATTAAATATGTAAAGCGTGGTATAATAATATGTTGTATCAATTGTCTTGCCGTTCTTAAAAAGTTGTAAAGTGTGGTTCAAAAGCTTGAATGAATGATTTTGTTTTTGCAGAAAAATTAAATATGTAAATCTCAGTATGATACTACGTTTTGTTGAGTCGTCACTTCATTCTGAAAAAGCTGAAAAGCATGTGAAAACCCTATTTTGTTCTGAATAAGCTGAAAAGCAAGTGAAAACCCTTTTTCTGAAAAGCATGAAAAGCATTTTACTTTCTTCTGCACTCTTTTGCTTTTCTACTGGTGTGTCTCAATTAGTTTACATTCCTTAACGACAATGCATTTAATTATGCTTACTTCTTTTAGTTGACATTTAATTCTAGCATATTGTCACATATTTCCCCTTTCTTTTATAGTTCAGTATTTAAATTATGTATGCAACCAGTTGCTTGTAATGAATTTACTACTTTATGAATACCATACCCCCTTATATGTGAGTTATGGTTCAGAGCATGACAACACTCCAATATAGTTGTCCATGATTCTGCATTGGATTCTTGAACCCCAAACTCAACCAGTTCCCATTCCCTTTCCCCTTTTATATGTTTTTGAGATGTAGACTCGGGTCTGGTAGCGTCCTAATCACTGTCCATACACCGGTCTGACCTTCAAGGGTTTGCTCTTAATGTGTTTAACCAAGCAAGTGGTCATGGGTGTGCCAGCCTACTCTGGGGCTAGGTATGACCACCACCTGTCATGGCTCCCCAATACTTATTCAATCACATATAGACCATGCCTATAGGATTTAACGCTTAACTTTACCGCAAAATTAATAATAATGTTGCATATGGACATCATGTTTATAAGACTTCTATTAATGTCTGAAAGGGTATTAAAATCAGTAAACGTATAAAAAGCATGCCTATAGGAAATATCGATTTTTAACAGCCTCATTTGTTTTTAGAACAGTATAAATTGCAGGAACTCGTATCTATTTTACAAAAACTGGTAGTTTTCTTTCCCTTTCTAAAACATGTTATAATTGGTAAACCTTTTTCTATAATCAATCCACACTTTCCTGAAACCCGCAAACCATTTAATCAGTCTGCATCTTTTCTAATACTATTGGTAACTCTTTTGCAACTTTTTCCGGAAATTAATAGATCCTATGCCCAGTTTTATTTCAACACATAGACATAAGGTTGTCTAATTAATCATTGGGTCGGTCCCTAATAACTGTATCCGAGTTGCCAAACGCAGACTTTCTATCTAAATATATGTGTTGAACCAGTCCGCTCGCTACTTAATTTTAATCCAAGACCAAATCAATATTTATCAAGGCATGCTAAACTATATGATTATTTAACTTCTAGGTTAATCTGAGCCTTATTTGCTTGTTTATTCTTCCCTTTTACTTCATACTTGTTTTGAATGTCGAGCTAGAATTTTATCCTTTAAACTCCACAAAGGCCTCCATCCCTTTATTTCTCTTAAGGATTAGAAGTCCTAATACCCCAGGACAGACAGGTTGGAACAGGTAGTAGCATGCGATAATTAAACGATACCGTTCCGCGCTTTAATACCTTAACGGGGTGCGAAGGGTAGACATGGAGATGATGATTATACGATAACACTCTACGTAGAATTGGGTACTAGTGTTGTGCGAGTGATCCATGTAATATATAAATCTAGGACCCCCTTTCTCCCTTTTTATTAGTTTAACAATTTTCTTAATCTTAAAAGCTATTGCACTTTCAATTTCTATTTCTTACATGATTTTCAGGTTGTTCGCACTAAGTACTTGACATCTTCCCTCTACTTGCACACTTTTTTTTATCAAACTGCTTCCTTTCTAATATTTAGCACTTCTTTTTACCTTTTTTGTGCTTCTTGTACTTGTTTATTTGCACTTGCATTTAAAGACACAATTGTAGCATGGCCGGGAACCACACTAGTAGATAGTGAGGTGTGCCTAACATCTTCCCCTCGAGATAATTTTAAGCCCCTACCCAAAACTCTGGTCTTCCTTTTTAATCTTTCTAGAATTGTCCTAATGCACTATAATCATTAGGTGGCAAATCTCTAAACTCCAAAAACTCAATTCCCAAAGCGGGAAAAGAGTTGTCCTCCCGAATGTCGTAAACCCAATTCCGCAAGAAAAAGGGGGCGTCGACACCGGGCACACTATCTGGATCATCATCATCAAGACGCCTTTTTATGTAAGGATGTGCAGCAACATCAACACTACAACTTGCAGGATCAGAAGAATAGGCCGTCGGGCCGTCAGCAACCTACAAATTAAGAAGTAATCTTAGCATGTGAAAATGTATTATTATCTTAACCGCCAGAATGTACTA
Organism: Nicotiana noctiflora; assembly: GCA_032618575.1. Lineage (NCBI taxonomy): Eukaryota > Viridiplantae > Streptophyta > Magnoliopsida > Solanales > Solanaceae > Nicotiana > Nicotiana noctiflora. Next base: position 36,848 of record JASVEL010013020.1, read on the forward strand.
TTATTTTAAGTAAGAAAATATTTTCTCACCTTGGTCTCATCGGCCTCCTGGGTATATGTATCCGTCGTGTGCTCATCACCGCATGTAGTATCCTCAAAGATGGGCTGGGATGAAGACTCCATAAGAAAGTAACAATTAATTAATGGAAGCTCATTAAGGAAAAGAAAAAAAATTGAAATATTAGAGTAATACAAACATACAGTCGCATGTAGTAGATCCGTATGAACTGTCGGGGATGATGGATAACTTAACCTGCACCCGCCATCCACGTCCCAGGACGCACAATTCTTAGCTGCCGTAGATGGGTATGTGAAGTACTGATCTAAATCCCCATAGAATTTACCCGTTATCGACAATGCTCCTTACGGGGTGACCTGCGATGCTGGCAGAGATAGCTGAAGGCTATAAGAAGGCATGCTGCTAGAACGCTCATCTGCCTGAGGTATATAACCCTGCTGATCATCTCCAAGCGCCTTTATCACACCTCCCTTTTTACTACCTCTTTTTCCCGAAAAGGAATAAGGTATACCTCATTAATTACTAATACACCCGGGAAAGGATATAATAATAACAACGAGGAAGGAGTTTTTCCACTTTAAGGACAATCAGAACGGGATTTTATTTAGAGTTTCAGAGTCGCCACTTGGGATGATAATAGTGTCCCGAGTCACCGGTTAATCCCGAATCCGAGGAAATTGACTTTGTTTAAACTATCCATGAAGCTAGAAATCTAGATAAGGAATTTTGTTAACCCGGGAGAAGGTGTTAGGCACTCCCGGATTCCGTTGTTTCAGCACGGTCGCTCAATTGTCATTTTTGACTTTACTTGATTTCGTTATATGCTTTTATAAAATGTGAATGTTTCGTTTTTGACATTTTAACGACTTGCGACGTTGCAAAAATGTATTTTGAGTCACACCGCAACCAGTACGCCTGTGATGTTAATATGTTTCAGCTTCGTCGGGATTTACGGTATGAGTCACATTAGATGTGCACTCGTATTAAAGAATGTATATTTTAAATCGTGCCTATAACGACTAACGGCTTATTATACTTTAGGAAAGACCAAGAAATTCACTAAACAGTCTTCCCAAGTCTATCACTTATTAATGTTCATATGGGGGGCCCACGTATTTTGTTCTTATACGAGGCTCGTCCCGTTATTTTAGAAGCCCAATCCTAATAAATCCTATATTCTCTATTTTAAGTTTTTTCCTTAATTATTTTACTTCTTTTGTATTTTTAGAACTGTGTCCAGGCCCATTATTCCATTTCCAGGCCTGGACATTTGTGGACTGAATTTAATAGTCCAGCTCACACAACTGGGTTTCAAAAATCCAATATATGTGAAAGTCGTTATTTAGAGGCCCAGAGATGAATCCAGTTGCATCTGGGCCTGTACTATCTATCAAGCCCAGATAAGATGAGAGCAATATAAAGCAGATTCGATATTTCATAACTAACATACAAACATTCATCAAACAGTAAAGTAAATTAACCACTGGTATTTTATTTCATAAGAAACAGAAGTACAAGTTTAAAAATATTAATTCTGAATTCTAATTACCAATTAATAACTGAACTTAAACAATAGCCCACTGTCCCAGCTACTTTATACGGTGAGACGATGCTTAACAGTGCAAATTGAATTATTATTAATTACTGATTCTAACTCATACTACTTTGGGTCGTAATTAAGCTAAACTAAATGACAGAGCATGCTGTAACTTGATTTACTTATTTCAAATTATCATAATCTAATTAAGTGAGATAAGTTAATTTGGTTACTATTTAGATTACGAAGCTATTTTTAGTTAGATGAGTTAAGATTATGAATTAACCTGTTTTTACCCTAAATCTAAAGGTGATTATGTCTACGTGTACTCTACCCTACTCTATCTATTACACTGTTTCAGTTTCGTACAAATTTAGCTATTACAAATATTCCAATCAAATTACATAAGATATAATACACCATAACTATAAATCTATGAAATACAGTTAAAGACTTCATTCAAATAACTCATGAACTTTTCATTTCTTCAATTGATTGGCAATTACATTTCTGGATAAAAAGTGTACCTGGATCAGCAAAATGAAACTTATGAGTCTAAGAAGCAATGAGATGAAGAATAGTCGTCGATTACAGTAGCAGAACAGTAGAAGATCAAATCACAGCAAAAGCAGCAATAACAACCAATTATAATCTTCAAACCCAGCAGATAAGCAAGCCATTGACATAATTAAGAAATCCAATTGAGTCCAGTATTATAGAACAGCAGAAGTCTCTAGTTGAACTCCAAAATTTGCACCACTCGACTTAACTCAAAATTTTTACTCTCTATCTATGGTGTATAACCCTTAATTTTGTACCCCAGAATGTTCAACCTCTAATGCAGGCTCAAATGAGGCCTATTTATAAGTGTAACGACCCGACCGGTCGTTTTAGAAAATTACGCCCCAATCCCTAATTTAACTGTTCCCCTAAGTTCATTTCTGCTATTGTGGGTTGCCGAGAGAGTCGGTTCCGAAAATTTGAGCATTTTGGGAAACTTAGTCCCTAAATAAGAGCTTTGAAACTAGAAAACGGTCCGTAGCCGGAACAGTTGTTAAGACGATCTCGGAACGGAAATCCGATGGTTCCATTAGCTCCGTTAGGTGATTTCGGGGTTAGGAGCGCGTTCGGAATGTATTTTGGAGGTCCGTAGCTCAATTAGGTTTGAAATGCCGAAGGTTGAAATTTTGGCGAATCCGAACGATAGGTGAGATTTTGATCCGGGGGTCGGAATGGAATTCCGACAATTTCTGTAGCTTCGTTATGTGATTTTGGATATGTCCGCAACTTTTCAGGTCATTCGGACGTCGTTTGGTCGGGTTTTAGATCGAATGTGCAATTCGGAAAGTTTTAAGAAATTTAGGCTTGAATTCGATGTGAATTATGGGTTTTGATGTTGTTAGACGTGTTTTGAGGATTTGAGCAAGTTCGAATAAGGTATTAAGATGTGTTGGTATGTTTGGATGAGGTCCCGGGGCCTCGGGGTGATTTCGGATGGTTAAACGGGAGAAATTGTGGAAGAATTGCAGGTTGGGATCCTGCTTCTGTTGTTTCCGCTCCTGCGGAATTTTGGACGCAGGAGCGTGTCCGCCAGAAGCGGACGAGATGCGCAGGAGCGGCTGTTTCCGCAGAAGCGGAAGCCAATCTGCTGAAGCGGGCTCGCTGGTGCGAGCCAGTGATCGCAGAAGCGGACGGGGGGAAATGGACATGGTCCGCAGAAGCGGACATCTTACCGTTTGGGCGAGACCGCAGAAGCGGTCAATTATGCGCAGAGGCGGAAGTGTCCGCAGAAGCGGAAGCTTCTTCGCAGAAGCGGATCCTCTTAAGCGGCCCTATTGTTCGCAGAAGCGGAAATGGCCGGCCAGGCCTGGAACCGCTGAAGCGACACTTTGGTCGCGGATACGGATGCGTAGAAGCGGAAAATGTTCCGCAGAAGCGAAAATCGCTGTAAGTAAGTGTATCAGAAGTTAGAAAAATTTCAGAACATTTCACACATTTTGGGTCTCGGCTTTAGAGGCGATTTGGGCGATTTTGAAGAGAAATTCAAGGGAAATCATCAGGTAATCAACTATGGACTTAATCTATGATTAGTATTGGTAATATTATGCAATTATATCATGAAAATGGAGGAATTTGGGGTAATTTATGGAGGATTTAGCCCTAAGCTTGAACTCTAGAAAATCAAGGTTTTGAATGGTCAAATGGAGTCCGAATTTGGTAACATCTATATGCTTAGAGTCGTATTGAGACAAGGGTTCCGAATATACAACTTTCGTGATTTTTCGATAATCGTACCGAAAGTCGGGTTTTGGCAACTTGTGGATTTTGGTGAATTTTGAGTTATTTTGATTGGGTAATGCCCAATTGGCCTATTTTGATGTGATTCTATTGATTTTTATCGGATACTACACTTGTGGAGGCCGACATTCGCGGCAAGAGGGTTATTTCTTAGCGGTTTTGTACCGGAATTGAGGTAAGTGGCTTGTCTAACCTCGTGTGGGGGAATTTTCACCCCTAGGATATTGTGTGATAATTTAAATGCCTTGTACGCGAGGTGACGGGCGTGTACATGCGCTGGTTGTTGAACACATACTTTATTTCAAACGTTCGATGAGCGATATTCCTGTCTTGGGCCGTTAATTTGATACTTTTATCCGGTAGTGGTTAGAAAAGCATGATTAGGTAGCACTTAACCTGTTTAGTTGTCTAATTGCCTTATTTGAACTCCTTGATAATTATTGGCACTATTTTTTTTTTGGAAATTATAGTTAAGCATAATTATTCTCTCTCTGGATTTCCTTTATTGGCTGTGCTCGTGGACTGCGGGTTCGATTCCCGGAGACCCAGGGCTGTGGGTTCGATTCCCAGGAGACCCTGAGATTATTGAAATGTGGACTACGGGTTCGATTCCCGAGATCCCGAGATTTTTGAAATGTGGACTACGGGTTCAATTCCCGAGATCCCGAGATTATTGGTAGGGACCGCGGGTTCGATTCCCGGAGATCCCGAGTTATTGAGATATTATCGAGACACTGGGTCGCGGGTTCGATTCCCGGAGACCCGCAGGTACCGAGAATGGGACCGTGGGTTCAATTCCTACAGGATCCTGGATTTGTTTATTCGAGTTGGTTATTTGTTGTTAGCTTAATTGTAGTACAGTTGTAGTAATTATCATAATATTGTTATTTCGGAAATTATTATCATTTAAACTGTTTATTTTGTTATCACCATTATATTATTGTTTCTCAGTAGGGCCCCTGACCTTCCTCGTCACTACTCCATCGAGGTTAGGCTTGGCACTTACCGAGTACCGCCGTGGTGTACTCATGCTACTCTTCTGCACACTTTTGTTGTGCAGATCCGGGTACATCAGAGCAGGCTCGTACTAGGTGATTCTGCAGCTTTCTGGGAGACTTCGAGGTATGATCCGCTACGTCCGCGGATCCGGAGGCTTCCCTTCTATTCTAGTATTACTAGTTGACATTTTTCTTCATTTCGTTGTTAGATACTCTTTACACATAGAGCCACAGCTGTATTTCTCTTTTAGTCTGTGTTACCGTGGGGTTCCGGATCTTGGTAGTGTTTATTTATTGTGTGACGGATGTATGTGCCAAGTGGCACGGATTACATATCTTTTATGTTATTTTTCGCTGTTTCTTATTTAAGTAATTATAATTTATAGATTCCGCAACGTGTTAGGCTTACCTAGTCATGGGGACTGGGTGCCATCATGACATGTTCACAATTAGTGAACTAGGGTCGTGACAAGTTGGTATCAAAGCTCTAGGTTCATAGGAGTCACGGGACACAGACCGGTTACTTAGAGTCTCGCTGATCGATACGGAGACGTCTGTATTTATCTACGAGGGGCTATGTAACCGTTTAGGAAACTCTTCATTTCTTTTGGATTCCTTGTCGTGCGACATTTTTGGCATCAAAAATCTAAACTACCGCTTTCTATTCTCTCACAGATGGTGAGGACACGAGCTAACCGCGATGATCAGGTACCCGCGCCCCCTGTTGCCACTGTCAGAGGACGGGGCCATGATAGATGACGAGGACGCGCCCGAGGTGCAGCCACAAGACCCGCGCACGTTGCCGCTGAAGTGCCACCGGTGGATCAGGTTGGAGCGCAGCCACCTGGTACACTGACTACAGCTGCTACTACTCCAGCACTCCAAGAGACCCTGGCCCAGTTCATGAGTATGTATACGACTTTAGCTCAGGCAGGGTTGCTTCCTCTCACTACAGCTACATCTCAGGCCAGGGGAGGGGCGCAGACTCCCGCAGTCGCTACACCTGAGCAGTAAGTGCGAGTGGGACAGGTTACAGAGATTATTGTTATGCCTCCTGCCGCCCAAGCACAGCCTGGAGGTGGGCCAGCTGCCTCTAAGGACGAGCAGCGTAGATTGGAGAGGTTCAAGAAATATGACCCCTAGTGTTCAGTGGTTTGGCTTCAGATGATGCATTGGGTTTTCTCGAGGAGTGTCATCGTATTCTTCGTACTATGGGGATTGTGGAGACCGGCGGGGTTTCCTTCACTGCTTTTCAGTTTCGCGGGGCCGCTTATGATTGGTGGCGCACGTATGAGTTGGATAGTCCAGAGGAGTCTGCTTCATTGACTTGGACGCAGTTTTCAGATCTGTTTTTGAGGGAGTTTGTTCCACAGAGCCTTAGGGATTCTTGGCGCTCGGAGTTTGAGCGGTTGCGACAGGGCTCCATGTCAGTATCGGAGTATGCCATCAGTTTCACCCGTCTGGCCAGGCATGCACCGGCCTTGGTAGCCACGGTTCGGGAGAGAGTGCGGAGATTTATCGAGGGCCTGATTCCGCCTATCCGATCCAGCATGGCCAGAGAGTTGGAGACAGATATATCTTATCGGCAGGCAGTTAGCATTGCCAGGAGGATCGAGAGTATGCTCCCTAGAGAGCGGGGAGAGAGAGAGGCCAAGAGGTCTCGCGAGTCGGGCCATTTCTCCGGTGCCCGCACTTCGACGAGCCTGGTCGTTTTGGCGGGGATATTCCGGCCGTCCGCTCACTCGACATCGCCCGCGCCCGGTAGCACTCCAGTGTCTTCCAGCGACCACAGGAGCCTTATTATGCTCCCCGCTTCCGGTGCACCTCCTGCGCGGGGTCCATCCAGGGGTCAAACTAGTGGGGCTGAGGCCGGTCAGTCAACAGCCACCACGTCCTCTTAGAGCTTGTTTCGAGTGCGGGGATACTCGCCACCTCGGTTGGGAGTGCCCCGTGCGTAGGAGGGAGCACCCTCACCGCCTTCGCAGCGATCGCCGTGGCTCTCGTGGTCGTAGGCTATCATTCCGCGCTCCAGCCGCTATTCCACCCGCCCGCGCAGCCCGTGGCGGGGGTCGTGTTCTAGAGGCCGCCCTCGAGAGGGGGACGAGCCGGATTCTATGCTATTCCCGATCGCGCTGCGGCTGTTACATCTGACTGTTATCACCGGTATTATTATGGTTAGTCACAGGGAGGCATCGGTTCTATTCGACCCCGGTTCCACTTTTTCATATGTGTCTTCTTACTTTGCTTCTCATATGGGTGTGCCTCGGGATTCTTCGAGTGCCCCCATTTATGTTTCCACTCCGGTGGGTGATTCTTTGGCTGTGGACCGCGTATATCGGTCGTGTTTGATTACCATTTGTGATTTTGAGACCGGAGCGGATCTATTGCTTGCTCGGGATGGTCGATTTTGATATTATTCTGGGCATGGACTGGTTGTCGCCCCATTATGCTATTCTTGATTGTCACGCCAAGACCGTGACGCTGGCTATGCCCGGCATTCCACGTATTGAGTGGAGTGGTACTCTAGATCACACCCCTAGCCGTGTTATTTCTTTTCTCAGAGCTCAGCGTATGGTTGAGAAGGGGTGTGCTACTTATCTAGCCTATGTGCGGGACGTCAGTGTTGACACTCCCTCTATTGATTCTGTTCATGTGGTACGTGACTTTGCTGATGTATTTCCAGCTGATCTTCCGGGCATGCCGCCCGACAGAGACATTGACTTTGCTATTGACTTGTTGCCGGGCACTCAGCCCATTTCTATTCCACCGTACCGTATGGCTCCTCCCGAATTAAAGGAGTTGAAGGATCAGTTACAGGAGTTATTGGGCAAGGGTTTTATTCGACCCAGTGTTTCGCCTTGGGGTGCTCCTGTATTGTTTGTGAAGAAAAAGGACGGTTCTATGCGTATGTGTATTGACTATCGTCAGCCGAATAAGGTTACAGTGAAGAACCGGTATCCTTTGCCCCGTATTGATGATTTATTTGACCAGTTACAGGGCGCACATGTGTTTTCTAAGATTGATTTGCGCTCCGGGTATCACCAGCTGAAGATTCGGGAGCCAGATATCCCGAAGACCGCCTTCAGGACCCGGTATGGTCACTATGAGTTCCTCGTGATGTCTTTTGGGTTGACTAATGCCCCAGCAGCATTTATGCATTTGATGCACAGTGTGTTCGGGCCTTATCTGGACTCGTTCGTGATTGTCTTCATTGATGATATTCTAGTATATTCTCGGAGCCGGGAAGAGCACGAGCAACATTTGAGAATAGTGCTTCAGATCCTGAGGGAGAAGCAGCTTTATGCCAAGTTCTTTATATGTGAATTCTGGTTGAGTTCAGTGGCATTTTTGGGCCACGTGGTATCGAGTGATGGTATTCGAGTAGATCCGAGGAAGGTGGAGGCCGTGCAGAGTTGGCCCAGACCCTCCTCCGCTACTGAGATTCGCAGTTTCCTTGGTTTGGCGGGCTACTACCGTCGTTTCGTATAGGGGTTCTCTTCGATTGCAGAACCTATGACTAGATTGACCCAAAAGGGTGCCCCTTTTCAGTGGACAGACGAGTGTGAGGCGAGCTTTCAGAAGCTCAAGAAGCTTTGACTTCGGCCCCTATATTGATGTTACCTACAGGTTCGGGGTCCTATACTGTATATTGTGATGCCTCACGAGTTGGACTCGGTGCGGTATTGATGCAGGACGGTAGGGTGATTGCCTACGCGTCGAGACAACTGAAGGTGCATGAGAAGAATTACCCTGTTCATGATTTGGAGCTAGCCGCCATTGTTCACGCCTTGAAAATTTGGCGTCATTATTTATATGGGGTTCCTTCCGAGATCTACACCGATCACCGGAGCTTGCAACACTTGCTTAATCAGAAGGACCTGAATATGCGTCAGAGGAGATGGTTGGAGCTATCGAAGGACTATGATATTACTATTCTCTATCATCCCGTGCAAGGCTAATGTGGTTGCCGATGCCTTGAGTCGTCGGCGCAGAGTTTGGGGAGTTTGGCATATCCGCCACCTTCGGAGAGGCCTATGGCGAGGGATGTTCAGTGCTTTGGCCAGCAGCTTGGTTAGATCGGACCTTTCGAAGCCCGACACGGTTCTAGCTTGCGTGGTTTCTCGCTCTTCCCTATTTGACCGCATCAGGGAGCGTCGCTCGACGACCCTCATCCGCTTGTCCTTCAGGATGGAGTTCGGCGTGGCGATGCTCGAGATGTTACCATCGGGGATGATGGAGTTATGAGGATGCAGGGCCGTATCCGTGTGCCCAATGTAGATGATCTTCGAGAGCCGATTCTAGCAGAGGCCCATAGTTCGCGGTATTCCATCCATCCGGGTGCCGCGAAGATGTATCAGGACTTGAAACTGCATTATCGGTGGAGGCGGATGAAGAGGGATATAGTTGATTATGTTTCCAGATGCCTCAACTGCCAGCAGGTGAAGTTTAAGCATCAGCGTCCGGGTGGATTGATGCAGCGGATTGAGATTCCAGAGTGGAAACGGGAGCGCATCACCATGGACTTTGTATCTGGGCTTCCACGGACTGTTAGGAAGTTTGATTCTATTTGGGTTATTGTGGATCGGCCGACCAAGTCCGCCCATTTTATACCGGTGAGCACTACTTATTCATCGGAGCGACCGGCGGAGATCTATATCAAGGAGATAGTTCGGCCGCATGGTATTCCGCTTTCTATCATTTCGCATAGAGGCACCCGCTCACTTCACGGCTTCGGAGAGCCGTACAGACAGAGTTAGGGACTCGGTGGAGCCGAGCACGCATTTCACCCCCGCATCGACGGGCAGTCCGAGCGCACCATTCGCATTTTGGAGGATATGCTCCGTGAGTGCGTGATTGAGTTTGGAGGTTCATGCGGTATTTTCTGCCACCGGCGGAGTTTGCTTATAACAACAGCTACCAGTCTAGTATTCACATGGCACCGTACGAGGCCCTATATGGTAGGAGGTGCATGTCTCCCGTGGGTTGGTTTGAGCCGGGCGAGGCCAGGTTACTAGGTACTGATATGGTTCGGGAGGCTATGGACAAGGTCAAGGTGATTCAGGACAGACTTCGTGCAGCCCAGTCTAGACAGAAGAGTTATGCGGACAAGAAGGTTCGCGACGTGGCTTTTATGGTTGGCGAGCGGGTTCTGCTTCGAGTCTCGCCCATGAAGGGCGTTATGAGGTTCGGGAAGAAAGGGAAGCTGAGTCCTAGATTTATTGGCCCTTTTGAGATTTTGAGGCGTGTTGGGGAGGTTGCTTACGAGTTGGCCTTACCTCCCAGCCTAGCCGGAGTTCACCCCGTATTTCATGTCTCCATGCTCCGGAGATACCATGGTGACCCGTCGCACGTGTTGGATTTCACATCCGTTCAGCTAGACAAGGATCTGTCTTATGTTGAGGAGCCAGTAGCCATTCTAGACAGGCAAGTCAGAAAGCTAAGGTCAAAGAACATCGTTTCGGTAAAGGTTCAGTGGCGGGGCCAGCCGGTCGAGGAGGCGACTTGGGAGACCGAGCAGGATATGCGCAGCCAGTACCCTCATCTTTTCACTACTCCAGGTATGTTTTCTATGCTCGTTCGAGGACGAACGAATCTTTAAGTGTGGGAAGATATAACGACCCGACCGGTCGTTTTAGAAAAATTACGCCCCAATCCCTAATTTAACTGTTCCCCTAAGTTCATTTCTGCTATTGTGGGTTGCCGGGAGACTCGGTTCCGAAAATTTGAGCATTTTGGGACACTTAGTCCCTAAATAAGAGCTTTGAAACTAGAAAACGGTCCGTAGCCGGAACAGTGTTAAGACGATCTCGGAACGGAAATCCGATGGTTCCATTAGCTCCGTTAGGTGATTTTGGGGTTAGGAGCGCGTTCGGAATGTATTTTGGAGGTCCGTAGCTCAATTAGGTTTGAAATGCCGAAGGTTGAAATTTTGGCGAATCCGAACGATAGGTGAGATTTTGATCCGGGGGTCGGAATGGAATTCCGACAATTTCTGTAGCTTCGTTATGTAATTTTGGATATGTCCGCAACTTTTCATGTCATTCGGACGTCGTTTGGTCGGGTTTTAGATCGAATGTGCAATTCGGAAAGTTTTAAGAAATTTAGGCTTGAATTCGATGTGAATTATGGGTTTTGATGTTGTTAGACGTGTTTTGAGGATTTGAGCAAGTTCGAATAAGGTATTAAGATGTGTTGGTATGTTTGGATGAGGTCCCGGGCGCCTCGGGGTGATTTCGGATGGTTAAACGGGAGAAATTGTGGAAGAATTGCAGGTTGGGATCCTCCTCCGTTGTTTCCGCTCCCGCGGAATTTCGGGCGCAGAGCGTGTCCGCGTGTCGGACGAGACGCGCAGAGCGGCCGTTTCTCGCAGTGCCGAAGCCAATCCGCCGAGCCGGGTCGCCGGCGCGAGCCGCCGATCGCGTGTCGGACGGGGGAATGGACATGGTCCGCGTGGCGGACATCTTACCGTTGGGGCGAGACCGCAGAACCGGTCAATTATGCGCAGAGGCGGAGTGTCCGCGAGTCGGAGCTTCTTCGCGTGCCGGATCCGCTTAAGCCGGCCCTATTGTTCGCGAGCGGAAATGGCCGGCCAGTGCCCGGAACCGCCGAGCGACACTTTGGTCGCGGATACGGACGCGTAGAAGCGGAAAATGTTCCGCAGAAGCGAAAATCGCCGTAAGTAAGTGTATCAGAAGTTAGAAAAATTTCAGAACATTTCACACATTTTGGGTCTCCGCTTTAGAGGCGATTTGGGCGATTTTGAAGAGAAATTCAAGGGAAATCATCAGGTAATCAACTATGGACTTAATCTATGATTAGTATTGGTAATATTATGCAATTATATCATGAAAATGAAGGAATTTGGGGTAATTTATGGAGGATTTAGCCCTAGGCTTGAACTCTAGAAAATCAAGGTTTTGAATGGTCAAATGGAGTTCGAATTTGGTAAAATCTATATGCTTAGACTCGTATTGAGACAAGGGTTCCGAATATACAACTTTCGTGATTTTTCGATAAGCGTACCGAATGTCGGGTTTTGGCAACTTGTGGATTTTGGTGAATTTTGAGTTATTTTGATTGGGTAATGCCCAATTGGCCTATTTTGATGTGATTCTATTGATTTTTATCAGATACTGCACTTGTGGAGGCCGACATTCGCGGCAAGAGGGTTGTTTCTTAGCGGTTTTGTACCGGAATTGAGGTAAGTGGCTTGTCTAACCTCGTGTGGGGGAATTTTCACCCCTAGGATATTATGTGATAGTTTAAATGCCTTGTACGCGAGGTGACGGGCGTGTACATGCGCCGGTTGTTGAACACGTACTTTATTTCAAACGTTCGATGAGCGATATTCCTGTCTTGGGCTATTAATTTGATACTTTTATCCGGTAGTGGTTAGAAAAGCATGATTAGGTAGCACTTAACTGTTTAGTTGTCTAATTGCCTTATTTGAACTCCTTGATAATTATTGGCACTATTTTTTTTTTGGAAATTATAGTTAAGCATAATTATTCTCTCTGTGGATTTCCTTTATTGGCTGTGCTCGTGGACTGCGGGTTCGATTCCCGGAGACCCAGGGCTGTGGGTTCGATTCCCAGAGACCCGGCGTGATACTGGTAGGGACTACGGGTTCGATTCCCGAGATCCTGAGATTTTTGAAATGTGGACTATGAGTTCAATTCCCGAGATCCTGAGATTATTGGTAGGGACTGCAGGTTCGATTCCCGGAGATCCTGAGTTATTGAGATATTATTGAGACATGGGCTGCGGGTTCGATTCCCGGAGACCCAGAGGTACTGAGAATGGGACTGTGGGTTCAATTCCCACAGATCCTGGATTTGTTTATTTGAGTTGGTTATTTGTTGTTAGCTTAATTGTAGACAATTGTAGTAATTATTATAATATTGTTATTTCGGAAATTATTATCATTTAAACTGTTTACTTTGTTATCACCATTATATTATTGTTTCTCAGTAGGGCCCTGACCTTCCTCGTCACTACTCCATCGAGGTTAGGCTTGGCACTTACCGAGTACCGCCGTGGTGTACTCATGCTACTCTTCTGCACACTTTTGTTGTGCAGATCCAGGTACATCAGAGCAGGCTCGTACTAGGTGATTCTGCAGCTTTCTGGGAGACTTCGAGGTATGATCTGCTACGTCCGCGGATCCGGAGGCTTCCCTTCTATTCTAGTATTACTAGTTGACATTTTTCTTCATTTCGTTGTTAGATACTCTTTACACATAGAGCCACGGTTGTATTTCTCTTTTAGTCTGTGTTACCGTGGGGTTCCGGATCTTGGTAGTGTTTATTTATTGTGTGACGGATGTATGTGCCAAGTGGCCACGGATTACATATCTTTTATGTTATTTTCCGCTGTTTCTTATTTAAGTAATTATAATTTATAGATTCCGCAACGTGTTAGGCTTACCTAGTCGTGGGGACTGGGTGCCATCATGACATGTTCACAATTGGTGAACTAGGGTCGTGACAATAAGTGATTTGGATGAAATATTGAGGGGGAAATTCAAAATTTTTATTCTTAATTCTCTTATTAGTTACAGTTTCATACCTTCATTTTAAGTTCGAAATACTTTCCAGCCCCTGCTGGAAGGTTCTAGGGAATTCTTTTTTATTTTATTATGGGCATATTAATATGGTGCCCTCACTTGCTAAGGATTATCACAGTTATACCTTTTTACTAGGCCTGTTTTGCCCTTTATTTTATGTCTAATTACCGGAATACTAAGCCTTAAAGTCTGTTTTGTCCCTATAGGCTCTATTAAATTCACAATTATACCATTTCTTATTTCCTTTGTACCCTTATTGTTATTTAATATTTACCCGACCTGCTGATGGTCAGAGTATCTTAGGTTTAATACTATTTAACTACTAGCCACTATCTTCTCAACCATTTAAGACTTGACCAGATTTTAACCCTAGTTCCTTATCAATTTTAGCCTCTTTTAACTGACTTGGACTAATTTAAAATGTAATCATTTTATTATCACTAGCTAATCAAAATTAAATTGCAGAACTAGCCTATTTAATATTTCAGAAATGGCCAGACTAATTACACAGTCCAAATTATTTCAACAGTAGCCTGACTAAGTTATTTTCAATAATAGCCAGATTACTAAGTATACTTGTCTTTACAGTTATAACCAATACCACATAGCACAATAGAATTTAACATAGTCTAACATATGAATCAATTACATATATAGCCAATTTATGTCATTTTGCACACATAGCCCTAATCATAAATCATTCTTCAATTAACCAGAACTCAGAGGAAAATTTGATAATGGTTGAATCCCAATTAACTAAATTGTAATTTCAGACTAGGCATAGTGAACAAATCACACATAAAGAAACATATTCAAAATAAGATTCATATGTTGAACTTATAAAAAAACCCTAAGGAGCTAAAACAGATCAGCTATGTGCAAAGAACAGGATAGATGAGATTATCATAGGCTAATAATAGAAATACTCAGAAGACTAACAGTCAGGAACATGCAAAGATTATATACATAAATCTTAGAAGACGAACAGTAAAAAGCATGCTAAAATCATATACATAAGTCTTAGAACACAAATAAGCAGAAAAACATGTAAGATATCAAATACAGAAGACTTAGAAGATGAAAGCAAAGAAAACGTGCCAGAGATCAAATACAAAAAACTTAAAGCAAAAAAAATAAGCAAAGAACACTTAGCTTGCAGGATTTGTCTCCTGTTATTCTCTTTCTTCTTTATTTTCTTCCTTTCTTTTTTTTCTTTTTCTTTTCTTTCTTCACGCTTCAAGATTTCAAAGACTTGAAGTCTAATTTTTTCCAAATCTCCTCGAATGGGTTTATTTTTTGGGTTTTTAGTGTATTTGGGGGTGGGTTGTGTTTGGATGTTCGCCGGAGGTAGGGTTCCGGCGAACTTCTTTGCAAGATTCGAACAAATCCATGGTTATTCGAAGCAAACTAATTACATAGGGTGAAAGATCCCCTCAAAGTGGTTATGGGGTGTAAAACTGGAAGGCTGAGTCATAAGTTGAAGGACACCGACAAAAGCTCCGGTGACCGGACTTTCAAGAACATGGAGTTTTTTCTGATTTCCTAGGGTTTTCAGGGAGGTCTTGGTGTGTGAGAGTGAAGGAAAGAGGTTTGACGTTGGTTTGTGGTCGAAAACAGCCATGGATTCAGGATGGTCTCCATTGGAGACTGCTGAAGAAGATGAAGAAGAAGAGAGAGATAGGCGGCTAGGGTTGTGAATGTGTGTGTGTGTTTGGTCTCTAAACTGAGAGACGGAGTTTTTATACTCCTTTAGGCCTGGGCAATCCTGGCCTTTGGATCATTTATGATCAATGGCCAGGATTAAATCCTATTAGACGCTGTCGTCTCAATTACTGAGAGATTGCCTGGCCTCCGTTGGATCTTCAAATATGGAGGGTCGGGATTTATTTAGTATACTGCATCGTTTAATTATTTTAAGAGACTTAAAAGCGTCCGTTTGATCAACTTATTCGGATGACCAAGATTTAATCCTTTAACAACGCCGTTTCTTTTATATTCACACCGCCTCATGTGGTCCGTCAGATTAATATCTCAACGGTTAAGATTTAGTCGCCCTTTACGTCATCATTTCGTTTAAGCATTTGGACTGCACGATAGTTTCCTTTGTGTTGTTTACACTTTGGGCCTGTATTTTGAATTGTGGCCCAATTTAATTGTATTTTATGTATTTCCTCTTGTATTTAATTATTTTCTTTGTATTTTCCTTTTGTTTTTTTTCTTTTTGTATTCATTTTCATTGTTGTTTCTCTTTTATTTTCCTATTTTTTTCTAATTTTTCTGGTGTTTTATGACATTTTTGCTATTTTCTTTAATTTTTCCGGTGTTTTTGTATATTTGTTAATTTCCTTTAATTTTCCTTATTTTTGTGACATTTTCTAATTAAATCTTTTTGTAGTTTTTAATTTCAAATTATTTCAATGACAATCACACAATTATTTCAATTAAATACATAATTGCACATCAAAAATCTTATTTTATTTTTTATTGGAATTTGTTTGCTTAGGGCAAAAATCACGTGCTCATAGCTGCCCCTCTTTGCTCGGGAACATGAAGAGTTTCAGTGCAAAATAAGTGAGCAGTAATGAGAGATTTTTGCCCACCGGCATATTCCGTAAGAAGCATTTTGAAAAACCTTTTGACCGCACCCTGTTTCAGAGGTTGCCTACATATCCTGGACTAACCAGGAATCATGTCAGTGCAGTTCGGGAAGGTCAGGTAGTTTGAAACTACCAAGACTTGTTGCTGCTGCTACTGCTGCTATAATCACTGACTAACTCCTTGTTTCACGAGGATAAAATGAAAAATAAAGAAGCTATTCTAAGCTATGATCTTATGAATTACAATGATTCCTATCTATTTCTTGTCTTCTTGTACTTCCTTGCTTTTCCACATCTTATGTTGCTCTTTATTTGCATCCTTCTTTTTGTGTATTTTTTTTTATTATTTTCTTGTTTTTGACATACTGCTTCCATCCCTTTGATGTGACTTCCAATTGTGTTTCTTGCTTCCTAGTTGATACCAGTTAAAAACAAAACAAAAACAAACAAAACTTTTTCCTCTGCCCCAGTGTGGGCTTTCCATATGTCATGGTGTTACTCATGTTAGATAAAACAATAAAAAAATGTTGAAATGTATTCCCTTGTTATACAGGTGGGCGCCTGAACAAAGATTAAAAATGCTGAAATGTATTCCCTTCTTGTACAGGTGGGCGCCTAAACAGAAATTAAAAATGCATAAATCTATTCCCTTGTTATACAGGTGGGTGCCCGAACAGAAATTAAAAATGCTGAAATGTATTCCCTTCTTATACAGGTGGGCGCCTGAACATAAATTAAAAATGCTGAAATGTATTCCCTTGTTATACAGGTGGGCGCTGAACAGAAATTAAAAATACTAAAATGTATTCTCTTGTTATATAGGTGGGCGCCTGAACAGAAATTAAAAATGCTGAAATGTATTCCCTTGTTATCCAGGTGGGCGCATGATGCATGAAATGAAAATGCATAAAATATTCCCTTGTTATCCAGGTGGGCGCGTGATGCATAAAAAATTAAAATGGAGAAAATATTCCCTTGTTATCCAGGTGGGCGCCTGATGCATGAAAATGAAAATGCAGAAAATTTTCCCTTGTTACCCATGTGGGCGCCTGATGCATGAAAATGAAAATGCAGAAAATATTCTCTTGTTCTCCAGGTGGGCGCCTGATGCACGAAAAATGAAAATGCAGAAAATATTCCCTTGTTATCCAAGTGGGCGCCCGATGCATGAAATTGAAAAAGCAGAAAATATTCCCGTGTTATCCAGGTGGGCGCCTGATGCATCAAAATTGAAAATGCAGAAAATATTCCCTTGTTATTCAGGTGGCCGCCTGATGCATGAAAATGAAAATGCAGAAAATATTCCGTTGTTATCCAGGTGGGTGCCTGATGCATGAAAATGAAAATACAGAAAATATTTCCTTGTTGTCCAGGTGGGCGCCTTATGCATGAAAATAAAAATGCAGAAAATATTCCCTTAGTTTGATAATTGGGGTGTGAGTTTTGAAAAGATAATACCTCCCTTGCTGTTTGGGTAGGTTTCTTGTTGACTCATTAAGTCCTTCTTTGCGGATTCCTCCTTTTATTGTTGTATTTCTTTTTGTGTTTTTCTTCTTCCACATTGGTCACATTCACTTTAAAGTGATTAGTGGGAATCTGAAACTTTTGTTCCTATCTAAATCACTGAACAATCTTATTAGTTATAAAATGTTGGCAACTAGCATTTTTGTCGACTTTGCTCCCATTGCCTGCCTCTTCTTGCCTTATTCTGCTCTGCATCCCTTTGCCAGATTTTCTTCAACTTTTCCTTTGTAATCCCCTTTTTGCTTTTCCTTTTTTTTTTGTTTCTTTTCTTTTCATTTTTCTTTGGCTTTGATTGTCCTCCTCTTCTTTATTTGTTTTTCTCTTTTTTCTTTTATTTTCTCTTCGACCCAGTGTTATTACGCCTCTTAACATGAGAAGCTGGTAGTTAGCTTTCAATGAACAACTGGTTTTTGATCAATGAAATTCAGAAAAATATGAATTTAAAAGGGTAAGGATATTTTGGGAGTAGAGATAGAACTTATCTGGGTATGACGGCTGATTCCTTTGACCATGCCATGTATTTAAATTCCGACCCAGTCTGTCCAATCGAATTGTCGCTATCTTAACTCCATCTTTTCCTTAAGCCCAAACCAATCTTAGTTTTTGTTGTTTTTATTCTTTCAACAGAATATTCCTCACTTTCGCCTTATGGTGTCAGTTAAGGTTTTCACCAATAAGACTCTCTCATTTATTCTCTCATCTCACAATCGCCTTACGGTGCCGGGTAAGGTTTTCACCGATAAGACTCTCTCATTTTTATTCTCTCATCTCACAATCGCCTTATGGTGCGGGTTAAGGTTTTCACCAATAAGACTCTCTTATTTTTATTTTTCTTTTTGTTTATTGTTCAACCCACCGGGTACTGCCCATGCCATGTTTCTCCTTATTCTCATTGGATCATCATTTTCTTGAAATTGATTAGAAGGTCTTTTTTTGGACCGTAATGTGGCTTTTGGATGGGTTCAGAAAGAAGGGTATAAAGGCTCAAAATTTAACGAGGGTTCAAAAATACTTACAACTCTCGAAATCATAAACATAACTTCTGCCCCAGTTTCAATATTTGGGGAATCATGGATTTTATTTCTATCACGACTGAACCTCATTGAGGCTGCCTACGTACCCTTTCGGAATCAAGTCAGACTACGTTCAGACTACATTCATATTCATTGTTGTGTCTTGACTTTTCCCGATTTTCTTTTGTCTTTTATATGCATCTATTCTTTTCTTTTTTCTTTTTTTCTTTTTCTTTGTCTTTTCCTCTTTCTTTTTTCATCAGTATTCTTTTATCATCATTTTTTCATTTTTTCCTCACTTTTTTTCTTGCATCATTTTTTTTTCTTTTTGTTCACGATCGATTTCGAGAGAGGGATATGAAAGAATAAAGCAAATAAGGCTCAATGGGGATATCAATGGATAAAGTGTTTGGATAGAGAATAAAATGCTTTCATCATTTCAATTCCAAAATTATGACAAATACAATTGTACAAATGAAAAAAGAATCATACATAATATCTCTCGACTGCATCTGAGTTGATAGCAGTCTCTACACATTTTCCTTCAACATCTATTAGATATAGAGCTCTGTTGGACAATACCCGTTATACGATGAACGGTCCTTGCCGATTCGGTGCAAATTTTCCTTTTTCTTCAGTCCAATGCGGCAAAATACGTCTAAGCACCAACTATCCCACTTCCAATTTCCGCGGACGTACCTTCTTATTGTATGCTCTGGTCATCCTCCATTGATATAATTATCCATGACAAATTGCCGCTAACCTCTATTCGTCAATCAGACTCAATTGTTCTAGCCGAGCTTTTACCCGTTCATCATCATCGATTTCAGCCTCAGCTATGATCCGAAGAGAAGGTATCTCAATTTCTGTGGGTATGGCTGCCTCGGTTCCATATACCAATGAGTAAGGCGTTGCACCAATTGAAGTACGTACAGTTGTACGGTAACCCATGAGAGCGAACGGTAGTTTTTCATGCCATTGCCTTGACTCTTCCACCATTTTTCTGAGAATCTTCTTAATATTCTTATTCGCAGCCTCTACTGCTCCATTCGCTTTAGGCCTGTAAGGTGTAGAGTTAAGATGTAGGATTTTGAACCTTTGACATGCTTCTACCACGAGATGACTGTTCAGATTTGCTCCATTGTCTGTGATGATCACCTTAGGAATTCCAAAGTGACAAATGATATTTGTATGCACGAAATCCACCACCGCCTTCTTTGTCACTACCTTAAATGTCTTCGCCTCCAACCATTGGGTGAAATAATCAATTGCTACCAAGATAAATCTATTCCCATTAGGTGCTGCAGGCTCTATTGGTCTGATGACATCCATGCCCCAAGCAACGAATGGCCACGGTGCAGACATTGTATGCAACTCATAGGGTGGAGAGTGAATCAAATCTCCGTGTATTTGACATTGATGGCATTTCCTCACATACCTAATACAATTACGCTCCATGGTGAGCCAATAATATCCTACTCTCAGTATTTTCTTGGCTAAAATGTATCCGCTCATATGAGGTCCGCAAGCTCCCGCATGTACCTCAGCCATAACTATGCCAGCTTGCTGCGCATCTATGCATCTCAATAGCCCCAAATCTGGTGTTCTTTTGTATACAACTCCTCCACTGAGGAAAAATCCATTTGCCAATCGCCTTATAGCCCTTTTCTGGTCTCCTGTGGCTTTTTCTGGGTACCCTCCTGTCCTAAAATATTCTTTGATATCATGATACCACGGCTCACCATCAAGTTCTTCTTCCACAATGAAACAATAAGCATTTTGATCGTGCACTTGTATCTGTAGTGGATCTACATAAGCTTTATCTGGATGGTGCAACATGGAGGATAATGGGGCCAAAGCATATGCTACTTCATTGTGCATTGTATCCCATTCTCCTTGAATCTGATGTATCAAGAGATCCGAGTTACCCATGACAAAAATCTCTTGAACACCCATATCTATTTCCATCATCAATCCCAATATGCACGCTTCATATTTGGCCATGTTATTAGCGCAAAAAAATTGAAGTTGAGTGGTAACAGGATAATGCTGACCCTTTTTTGAAAAAAGCACTGATCCAATTCGAACTCCCTTACTGTTGACGGCTCCATCGAAGTATATTCTCCAGCCCGGCTTATCATCTTGCTCTACCTCTTCAACATTCATTGCCTCCTCGTCAGGAAAATATGTTTTTAATGGCTCATACTCATCATCAACTAGGTTTTCTGCTAAATGATCTGCATCTGCTTGCGCTTTCACTGTCGTATCATTTACGTAGATAATATCAAACTCTGTGAGCAGAATTTGTCACTTAGCAACTCTTTCTGTAGGCATAGGCTTCTGAAATATATAATTCAATGGATCCAGCCATGATATCAAATATGTGGTATAAGTTGACAGATAATGTTTCAATTTTTGAGCAACCCACATTAGAGCACAACACGTTCTCTCCAATTGAGTGTATTTTACCTCATAAGATGTGAACTTTTTACTGAGGTAATATATCACCTGCTCTTTATTTCCCGTCTCGTCATAATGCCCCAGTACACAGCCAAAAGAATTATCTAGCATAGTCAAATACAAGATCACAGGTCTTCCCGGTTCTGGAGGAACTAATACTGGAGGATTGGACAAATATTCCTTAATCTTGTCAAAGGCTTCTTGGCATTCATCAGTCCAATTTATCGCATCATCTTTCTTCTATAATTTGAAAATGGGTTCGCAAGTTGATGCAAACTAAGCAATAATTATGCTGATATAATTCAACCTACCCAATAAACTTATCACTTCTTCCTTATTTTTTGGCGGAGGCAAATTCTGGATTGCTTTTATCTTTGACGGATCCAATTCAATACCATGCCGGCTTACTATAAACCCTAGTAACTTTCCAGACAGTACCCTGAAAGCACACTTTGCTGGATTGAGCTTGAGATTATATCTTTGGAGTCTCTGAAAAAACTTTCTCAAATCTTTGACATGGTCACATTGCTTTTTGGACTTAATGATGACATCGTCCACATATACATCGATCTCTCGGTGTATCATATCATGAAACATAGTGGTCATTGCCCTCATATATGTAGCCCCAACATTCTTCAACCCAAACGGCATCACCCTGTAACAATATGTTCCCCAAGGTGTGATAAAGGCCGCCTTTTCTACATCTTCTTCGTCCATCAGGATCTGGTGATAACCCGCATAACAATCCACAAAAGAGCCAATTTCATGTTTGGCACAATTGTCTATCAATATAAGGTTATTTGGCAATGGAAAATCATCATTTGGACTAGCTTTATTAAGGTCCCGGTAATCAACGCACACCCTGGTTTTTCCATCCTTCTTCGGAACTGGCACAATATTAGCTAACCAGATGGGATATTTAGTGACCCTTATGACCTTTGCCTCGAATTGCTTATTGAATTCTTCTTTTATTTTTACACTGATTTCCGTTTTAAACTTTCTTAGCTTCTGTTTTACTGGCTGGCATTCCGGATAAATAGGCAATTTATGTACCACCAGATCAGTACTAAGTCCGGGCATGTCATCATAGGACCAAGCAAATATGTCCTTGTACTCATGTAACGTCTTGATTAAATGTTCTCTAAGGGAAGCCTCTAAATACACACTGATCTTTGTTTCTCGAACATTCTCGTCACTCCCCAGATTAATGGATTCTGTCTCATTTAAGTTTGGTTTGGGTTTTTCCTCACAATGATTCAAATCTTTACTAATTTCCTCCAGTATTTCCTCATCCTCATATTCCAGTTCATGTTCACATTCAATTTCTTGTATAACTATTCTATTATCAAGACTGGACCGGGAATCCTTCATGCATTACATATCATTGAAATCAGTAAATATTGAACTGTACAAAAGAAGAAAAATAAAATAAGGCAAAATTGGAAGAAGAAAAGAAATTGCATTTCATTGATTTTTCAAAAAGGTAACAAGAATTGGACACATTTGTTTTTATGGGATGTGGGATTACAAAACAAAACAACTTTTGGGGAAATGAAATATTTAAAGCTAACTACCACAACTCCCTCCTGATCGGAAGAGGAGTAGCTTCCAAGTTATTAAGCGCAATGTAGGGTCCCACGAACTGAACATCCATTTTACTTGTTCCTTCACCCATCTCCAACATATTCACATCTTCAAATAGCCTCTCGAACATTGCTAGAAGTTCTGCATCCGGTTTTATTTCAGTGTGACTTGGCATAATAGTCGCCAGATGTCTCCGTGTACCAGGCTAGGTAAAGGAATTGGATAGTTTTGGAATAGGCTTTGGGAGGGACCAACTCTTCTTTTTCATTTTCTTGGCTCTTTGGATGTCGGCAACGGTTGGATCTAAACCCAAACCAAAAGTGCCGTTACTGCCCGGAAGGTGGATTGGTTGTGTTATACCTTGTAGAGTTACTCCTAAGCCTTTCCCCGGTGAAAACCCATTTCTTATCATTTCCTTGGCAACCATCACTGCTGTAGGAGCCACTGTGGGAATTAGCATGTTTTCCCCCTCGGATATTTTATTCACCACCATAGTGTCCATGACTTGATATACCCACGGACCTTTATCTCCTTCAGTTTCTTCGAATGGTGTGATAGCATTGCAGACATCGTCTTCTCCATGCACTATGATCTCCTGCTGTTCCCACTCAAATTTTACCATCTGATGTAAAGAGGATGGTACAACTTTCGCTGTGTGGATCCACGGACGTCCCAATAAAAGATCGTAAGATACAACAACATTTAGTACCTGGAACTCCATAGTGAAGTCCACCGGTCCAATAGTAAACTCCAGTATAATATCCCCTACAGTATTCTTGCCACCTCCATCAAAACCCCGTACGCATACACTGTTCCGATGAATTCAATCAGGATTAACCTTCAATTTCCCCAAGGTTGAGAGTGGGCAAATATTGGCACTTGACCCGTTGTCCACCAGAACACTAGTTACTACAGATTCTTCACACTTGACTGTGAGGTATAGTGCTTTGTTATGCTCCGTTCCTTCAAGCGGCAACTCATTATCTGAAAATGTTACCTTGTTTGTCTCAAAGTTATTGTTCGTGATTTTCTCCAAATGGCATACTGAAATCTTCTCAAGCACATGGTCTTCATTCAAAATTTTCATCAACGCCTTTCTATGCTCATCAGAATGAATTAGCAATGATAACAATGTAATCTGCGCAGGCATTTTTCTCAATTGCTCCACTAATAAATAGTACTGAGCCTTCATCTTTTTCAAAAACTCTTCCGCTTCCTCTTCAGTAACTGCCTTCTTCACATGAGTCGGTTTCTCCTTTACCACTTTTGTCTTCCTCAGTTCTTCTGGGGCAAAGCATCGCCCGGAGCGAGTTAAACCATGTGTTTCATTAATTTCTCCTTTAACTTCCTTCCCCTTATACATCACTGTAACTTTATCATAGTTCCATGCTATGGCCCTGGTATTCATGACTGGCATCTGCACCACTGGTTTGACACTATAGGCTCCACATAAGCTCCCTTCACGGTCAACAAAGGCTTTGCTCCCGGTACCACTACTTTCACGGGCTCAACCAATAATGGCTTCTTTGTTGGTAACTCGGCTGGCGCTTTCTCCTTTTCAACGTCCTCTTCCACCTTGTTGTTAGCTTTAATCATCATCACTGATTTAGAAGGTTTCCTATTGCTCTCTCCCTTCTCCAACTCTATTATATGCGTCTCATGATGTGCTGGAAATGGGTTCTGTGTGATATTGGGAGTCTCAGGAGCTTGCACTTCAATCCTCCTGGTATCAATAAGTTCCTGTATGGCAGACTTTAAATGCCAACACTTTTCTGTATCATGTTCTGGTGCCCTGAAAAAATACTCACATCGGACAGATTTGTCTAGATTTCAGGGTGGTGGGTTGGGTATATTTGGTTCAATAGGGCTCAACATCCCTCATTCTCTCAAAAGATGAAAAAGACTGGTATATGACCCCCCTAACGGAGTTTTCTTTGGGCTCTATCTCCTGTTACTTCTGGATCTGGATGGAAATTGGGTCGATTTGGATTTCTATATGTTTTGGAATGTGGGTAGGCATTTTTTGCGTGGTAGACATTTTGTGGAGCTGAGGTACGCCATGCATGTGGATGTGGTGGGTAAGGTTGAGCATGTGGGACGGAAAAATGTGGATTGGTTGGAGGGTAATATGGTGGAGGTGGGTTATATGGTGCTGGTGGATATGGTTGGTATGGGCGAGGTGGATGATATGTATTGGGGTCCCGGGACCATGATCTACCTTCAATTACCGCAACTTCCTCCTTCTTCTTCTTGCCAATCGATCCTCCAGTTCTAGTCTGTATTGCTTGGTTTGTGACCTTGATAGCCGAATAACTCATGATCTTATTTGTTTTTAGTCCTTCTTCTACAAAGCTTCCCATCTTAACCACCACGTTAAAGGTTTTTCCAATTGCCGATACAAAGTGGCCATAGTAAGTTGGCTCCAAAGCCTGTAGAAAATAGTCCACCATTTCCGCTTCTTTCATGGGAGGGTCTACTCGTTGCAGCCTGCTCCCTCCACCTGAATCTGTATTCCTGGAAACTTTGCCCGGGTTTCTTCTCCATTTTAGTCAACAATAGCCTGTCAGGGATAATCTCTAGATTATATTGGAAATGGTTGGCAAACGATTGAGCTAGGTCATCCCAGATGAAAAATCTAGTATGATCCTATCGAGTATACCATTCCAACGCTGAACCACTTTAGCTCTGGCTAAAATAAGACATAAGTAACTCGTCCCTTCCTCCTGCTCCGCGCATTTTACTACAGTAACCCCTCAGATGGCTACTGGATCCCCGTGACCGTCATACATATGAAACTTGGGTAACTTAAACCCGTTCGGGAGCTGTACCTCTGGAAACAAACATAAATCTTTATACGCAACACTCACTTGGACTCCTAGCCCTTGTATGTTACGAAATGACTGTTAAAGACTTTTCATCTTACGTTCCATCTCTTCTTGTTCCAAATTTCTAACAGGCTTTTCCTCTTCTGTCATGTCTATGAGCAGTGTGTAGGAGTCATGTTACCTGAAAGTTGGTTCGGGTGGATATAATGAGTGTCTTGAACATGGAACACAGGTTCGCTAGAAGATTTATGTAGCACAGCAGGTGGCGGTGCCACGTATAATGGAGCGACCTAAGGTGGTGGTGGTGGAACTTGTTTGGACAATGGTGGAGGTGCTTGTGAAATTGTAGCATAGTAATGTGGGTAAGTTGGGTATGTGGAAGATGAATTCATAATGGGTGGTTCAGGATTTAGGTTTGTAGGAGGGATGTATGCTGGGTTGGCTGGATAGGAAGCCAAAGGTTGACCCCTAGACCAGGCCTGGTACATCTCTGACATCTGCTGTTTTAATTTGTACATCTCTTCTTTCATACTTGCCACGTCCACAACTTCTTCCTCCTGTACCGGATCCATAATAGTGAGCTCGACTTCTTGAGTCACTGCTCTAGTCATGGCTTTTGAACGTGTATTGTAGCTGTGATGTGCCAGAATGCCAGTTGCCAACTGAAAATCTGATACTCATCAACAACAAAATTCGTTAATAGTTAGCTCATAAGGGGTATAATATCACAATTAAGAATCACAACTTTTTGCCTTAGTCATAATGCATCATCCCGGCATTATTCCTCTTTGAACTACCAATTTTCTTTTTCACCATTGTTTTTCATTGCTTTTATGTTTATTTCTTTTTCTTATTTTCTTCTTTTCCATTTCTCTCTTTTTCCTTTCATTTTTGTTTTTTTGTTCCTACATGTTTGCCTATCGCCCAAACAGTTTGCCTAAAAAAAGAAAATAATAGCAACTTCTTTTGAAATTTTCAGTGATACTCAAACATCGGTTACAAATGATGTTGTACTACAAATGCAAAAGAAAAATAAAAAATGCATGCCCTATGAATACATTAAAGCCCCTAGTGCCCGCGAGACATCGTTCGATCTTGCCGCGGGCCTATATGCTAATCCACTTTGGAGTTTCTCCAGGTCGATCATTACTTGATTTACAAAGAACTTTACTGCTGATGTGAATGTTGACTGGGACATATCTTCACATAATTTGCATTTCTTTGTGATGTACTGAGCAATGTTGACGATTCTTTCCTTGATGACCCCTTTTTCCTGAAGCAACCTACCAATCTGTTCGGCACGAGCATCTAAGGTTTGCTGGTTCTTCTTTTGAAGTTGTTGTAGCTCCAATTCTAACCGAGCCATGGCCATGTAGAAATGTTCTCTCTCTACCTCAAACTCTTTGGTTTGTTTGCTACTTTTGACTTCGGCTGTAATGATTTTCTTTCTCAATCGGGCTACCTCAACCTTGTGTTCATCTTGTAATTGCTGAACCATTCGAATGCTTTCCTCGGCACTTCTGACCAGTTGTTTCCGAAACCTGACTAACTCCTTTTCAGCTTTATCTAGATCAAATCTTTAGTCATTCACTTTACGCCGAAGATTTTCAATTAACTTTTCATCTCGGGCTAGGCGAACTGGGGTTTCGGCTGTTGTTTTCATCTTTGCAATTTGAGACTTTAATATTTCATTCTCTTTTCTCAGTTGTTTCTTTTCTCCCTCATCGGATGCCGTTTGTAAGCTTCTCTCGAATTTGAGGTCTTGGAATTGTTTCTCTAATACGGTGATCCTGGCTCGGTACTCATTTTCTTTTGCCACCCAATCTTTGTGTTCCTTAGACTGCTCAGCAAACTCTTGAATGTGAGGCGTCTTCATTGGTCTATCATGCTCGACATCTCGGCGATACCATGCGGCATACCCTGGGGATACTTCCCCTCGAGCTTGATTTCCCACACAAGTGTCTATTCTCAAGCATTGGCATTCATTCCAGATCTGTCGAATCTTTGCTACCGGGAATTGTCCGTCCGGACTGATTTCTACGGCTTGTAGGCTGAGGTCCCCGTCTTTTGGTATAACCTGATATCTCCCGAGCTGCCGTAGTACCCTGTATGGAGCATAAGGCTGAATGCCTTTAAGACCTATTATAAGAAAATGCGACCCTTCTGTTGGCATGTATATCACATCGTTGAGGGGAAACTATCCGTATGCCCAATCAATGTGGCTAGCAGTCAACGATCGCAAGTATGTAATCCAAACTTTTGAACCTTCTAGCAGCTTAACTTCTTTTGTTCTCATATAAAACTCTTCAATGCACGTCTTTTCAGATGACCCGTAACTCAATAACGGAGGGTGACGACACAAATTTTCTATCAACCACATCTGGAGAAGCAAATTGCATCTCTCGAAGAAGTCATGCCCTACTTTACAGGATATGAGGGCACGGAAGATATCAGCTACAATCATCGGTACCAGTGTGCTATTATCTTGTACAAGAAGAGTACTGGTAACCCCGGCGACCCTTATATCAATATTTCCATCTTTCCTCGGGAATATGACCAATCCCAGGAATGCCACTATAAAGGCGATCGCCTATGTTCTTCCCACTTGACTCGGTTAGATTTACTGTAGAGCTTGTTTGTAGGGTCGTTAAATCCCCCAATATGACCATATCTGTGGTAGATGAAACTCAAAGTACAAAACCCATGAGCGAAGTCTTCATTATGAACGTTCCTGGCGATTTTTAAGGAATCGAGGAATCTGTGCACTGTAATTGCCCTCGGAGCCACCGGGTATTTATCCTTCAGGGGAACCTCACCTTTCCCGATATAATAAGCAATTTCTTATAATGTAGGAGTGAGCTCAAAATATGAGAAGTATAGAACATTATGCGCAGGATCCCAACAAGCAACGAGAGCCCGAATAATATAACCTCGGGGTATTATGTCCATCAACCCAGTAAGATCTTTTAGATATCGGTTGACTCAAACCTATCCCTCTTGGCCCAGATCGTTCTACCATAATCTCAACTCCAAAGGGATTTTGTTCATTAAAGCAAAAGGTTGATTTTGTACTGTGCTCATCCTGCACATTTATTAGTGCGATTTTATTCAGAAAAGGGAAAAATATTTTTCAAATACAGTTTTTCATTATTTTTTGAAAGAATTAGCCTTTCAGGGCTATTTATTTTAAAGAAAAAGACATGACTTCAAAGTGGCCATTTTTGCAAAAATAGCCTTCTAGCGTCCTTTCCAAACATTCGGCTATTTCCAAAACCAGCAATCACTTTGATTTATTGAAAACTAAAATTCGATATTTTGGTCATTTACTAAAAAGGGTGGTTGGACCCGTCAAGGGTTGCCTACGTATCCCACCTAATGGCGAGAATCAAACCTGCATAGTTCGGTCAGATTATTTTGTGATCAATTATTTTAAAAGCATTGTTCCACTTTCTTCTCAAGTTCCGATAGAGTTTCAATATTTTCTATTCTAAATTTTTTCTTTCTTTTTGTTTTTCAGGAACTTAGCCGGTCCGCATAATAATCCAGGACAAATAAATGCAACATATAATATGCTCGGTCTTTAATATTCCGGGTCACCTGTCCTAGACGGACCCAACCCCCGTGTTGAGTTCCCTAAGTCAGATATGATGCAAATAATCATCCTAGATCTAGCTTCAATATCCTGATGTTTCATATGCTGCTAGACCGTTTACCCTAGTGGACAACTCAGATCAAGGAGGGGGCTACGTACCGAGGACCCGCAAGATCGTTCGGCTTCGTAACTTATCCAGCCTCTATATCTTATTTAGGGTGTGACATTAACAGAAAGAGGAGTCTCAACCAGTAAGCACATCCCCGGAGGTAAGAAGAAAAGGGTTTTCGGCATAATTTTATATATACAATCCACGTAATATCAAAGTGGTAAACATGTAGCACATTAATCAAAGCATATAATAAAGTCAAATAACATCAAGAATGACAATTCAATCAAGCTCGAATTCTCATATCCTAAACCGAAGTTCTGGGTTGCTTATCCCCAACAGAGTCGCCAGAGCTGTCACACCTCCCTTTTTACTACCTCTTTTTTCCGAAAAGGAATAAGGTATACCTCATTAATTAGTAATACACCCGGGAAAGGATATAATAATAACAACAAGGAAGGAGATTTTCCACTTTAAGGACAATCGGAACGGGATTTCATTTGGAGTTTCAGAGTCGCCACTTGGGAAGATAATGGTGTCCCAAGTCACTGGTTAATCCCAAATCCGAGGAAATTGACTCTGTTTAAACAGTCCGCGAAGCTAGTGTCACACCTCCCTTTTTACTACCCCACACCTGAAAAGGCTTTGGTACCGATCCGTTTGGAAAGATACGTAGGGTATACTTCAATGTTCAAATACCCGAAATGGATATAACAACAAAGAGGAAGGAGTTTTTCCACATAAAGGACAATCGGTTCGGGATTTTTATTTAATTATCAGAGTCGCCACTTGGGAAGATAATGGTGTCCCAAGTCATCGGTTAATTCTGAATCCGAGGAAGTTGACTCTGTTATTACAGTCCGCGAAACAAAGACCCGGATAAGGAACTCTATTAACCCGGGAGAAGGTGTTAGGCATTCCTAGATTCCATGCTTTTAGCACGGTCGCTCAACCATCGTTCCCAATCTTATTTGACTTGTTATAAATTTTAAATAATATGTATGTGCTTTCACTTTAACGGTTTTTAAAGAATTGCGACATCGCAAAAATGCACCTCGAGTCACACCGCAACCAGTACGCCTGTGACCTTTAGTACATTTCGGCTTTGCCGGGATTTAGGATTTGAGTCACACCAAGTGCACACTCGTTTATAAGGAAGGTGTATTAAACCGCGCCTAATAGTGTCTATCGGCTTTTAATTCTTTTGGGAGAAGCTATGAAATTTACTAATAGCTTTCTCGATTCTATTTACACATTATTTCATTACTAAAGGGGCCCCAATATTTGGTGTCATTTGAGGCTCGTCCCAATTAAATTTTAGAGTCTCAATCCTGGCAGACTATGTTATTCTATTTCTATTCTTCCCTTAGCTATTTATTATCGTATCAGAATTGATCCCAGGCCATCGTCATCTCCTTTACCAGGCCTGGGCCTTTGTACCCACATTTAAATAGATACTGGATCTGCCCAGGTCTTAATGACCCAGGCCGTCTTCAGGCTTCTGTTCGATGGTCCATCCAGCTTCGTGTGATAGTTCAGGCCCACGTTACATATTGGGCCCAACCCGAATTGGAATAATAATAATGAAAGTAAATAACTGAAGACAAATATAAACATCTGGAATCAATAATAAATTCAAATTGCACTTTTATTTATCAAAGGGGAAAAATCAGTATACAAATTATCGGTGTTAATTTTAACTCCCAACTGTCTAATACACATGTGAATCGAATTAAAGATTGACCTCGCTTTTGTTTCTAATGATGAATCTATATTAACATCCAAATTACTTACTAACTAAGGGGTTAAGAGGTGATTTAACTATATATGAAAAGCATGATGATTACCTAAAGATAAGAGGAATTATTTACAGCTACACTACTATACTACTGAGTCTAATACGAACTGAACATATTTGATGTTTTCAAAACCAACTTCGTCCTAATTGTTACTTCATCAGTTCATTCCCACCTTTAAACTCACTCAAATCTGGACATTGATCTCTAAAGCATGCTAACTACATGGGCAAGATTTATAATTCTAATTACTTAATTATAATAACCTGAGTATCTACATTTAAGTGATTCAAAGGCTTAGACACAACTACAACGCCGATTTTGACTATAACTTTAACTCATTACAGTGTTATTAACTCAATCGTGAATGAATCATGGTTTGAACTAGTGTTTTTCTCCTTTGAAACTTATTTATATCTAAATGCTGCTCCACAAAATACGATTAACTATGTGATTATGACTTACGATGCTACTGCGAAGAGGTGTTAATGATTTAAGACTGTGGTTAGCTAACTTATATTTTAAAATTTTACCTATTTTAACTAGGTGATATGCTATCTACACTACACTACTACTATTAATCTATCTATTACATTGTTTTTGTTTTGGTCTTTCTACTTATACATGCTACATTACATTTAAAACTATAGATTTATACTACCACTAAACAACTAATGAAAAGAGTAAACTACAAATATATAATAACAACTGAATCGAACACTTGAACTTCATTTCATCATTTAACATTTCAATATTTACATCTTCAGTTGAACAAGGGAATGTACCTGGTTCAACAAAATAGAAGCCGATGAGTTCTAGGGGGGATTAGAAGCAAGGGATCAACAACAGACTCAAGCAAAGCAATGCAACAGTGTAAGATGGAATATCAACGAACAGAAAACCACAGCAACAGCAAATATGAAATCCCAGAAGAGATCTAGCAGAAAACCCACACACAAACAACTTAACTAGTGATTGCTACTTGAAATATGCAGGAAAACTATTTGCTATTAGCTATTATATTTTTACTCTGAATTTCTCTATTGAAAAACCAGCCTATGTGAAAAAACCCCATAATCAGTATTTTTAGGGGGTATTTATAGGTATAGAATGGCAGCTTGGGGGGGGGGGGGAAGAATAGGAGTTAATTCCATTTCTTCCCCTTTAAAAATTGCTAAATCTACACTTACACCCCATTTTCTGTTATAAGATCCCTTCCAGCATGTGCTGGAAGGTTCTTTTTTATTCTATTCCTAAGCTTTTACCAAAGTGTCCCTATTAGTTGTGGATTTTTACTGATTTCCCTTTTTAGGTAGACCATTATACCCCTCAATCTCTGCAATATTGCAGAAATCAGTAGCATCAATGACTCTTATGTCCCTATATGCTCTATTTAAACTACCATTTTACCAATTTGTGTTCCTTTTATGCCCTTAAGGACACTGCTGAATTACCTGACCTACCTAGGTCAGGTTTTAAGCATTTTTAGACTTATTTAACTAAGGGCCAATCCTTGCATTGGTATTTAAGGATTGGCCAGTTCTATCTTAAGGAACCATTTCAATTTGAACCCGTTTTGTTTCATTTTCTGTTAATTAAAGCTTTTATTTCATTTTTAGGCTAATTGCAGGACTAGCCTGCTTTATTGTTATACTTAGACTATTTAATATTTAGCCAGTCTCAAGTTAAGACTTGGCTTGGGCAATTGAGGCCCATTTGTTGAACACAGGCTGGGCTAAGGCCTATGCAGACCTAGCCACCTGTGATTCAGGGCTCAATTTGAGCCTTGGTTAGTCTGAACTTGCAGACTTCAAACAATTTACACAACTAGCCCATTTAAGGGTGGGCCAGTATGTGTAGGACTTTGCAGAGTTGGTCAATTGCAAAATTGACCACTCTTGGTCACTTATTCATCTTATAACCTATTTTTCATTTTTCAATTTTAACCTATTTCATAACTAGCCAATTTATGAAACTTAGTACTATTGCAGCTATAACTAATTCCCTAAGACAAATGGGCATTAACAACTGCTCATACTAACAATAAACTATTGCAAACTCAGCCATTTCAACATACAATTGCACACATAGCCACATGAAACCAAACATTGTTCATCAATCAATTAAAACTCATAAGGGAAGTTTGATAATGTTGAATATTAACCAATCAACTCACAAAACTCAATTTCATGTAGCAAAGTGTCAATTAAAATCAATCAGACTTAATTACAACCAATTTATGTTAAATGATTCACTGTAAAGCCCAAAACCCTTAAAGTTCATGGACATAGACTTAATAGAGACTAGATCTCATAACAGTCAACAAGAAATGAAATATGGCTTATATCAGACATAAGAACAATGGACCTTAACAAAATAACATAAGCATGGTAATCAGAATCCACTTCCAAATACTAATCCTAGCTTGATATAGACATGAAGATGAAGAAAAGAAGAATATGGAGAAACAGTTAAGAAGAAACCTAAATCTATCATGTAAAAGTGACATAAAGAGAAGTAGAATCAGATTAGCATACTTATTTAGCAGATGAAAGCACATACGAGGTGATATAGACATGAAATGAGGCTAGACTTGCACTAAAACAAACAACAGGGATGTTGAAAACCAACAAATAAGAAAACCCTAAATATAAAGGATGTGAAGATCTCTAGAACAGAGAAGCAAACCCAGATTAAACACAAGATAACTCTAATATAAGAGATAAGGAAAGACGGCTAAACTTTCACTAAGACTAAACATGCAAAGAAACAGAAAGAAGATCAGTCAAGATATTGCAAACTAACAAAAGAAAACTTAATACAAAGATGAAAAAGAATGAGAGTCAAACAACTAAACTAGTATTAGAACTAAACATGCAGAATAACAGAAGAAATATCGGAAACCAACAAGATGAGGAACCCTAATACTAATAGAAGATGAAGAAGCACAGTGACATCAAGATTTTTAAAACAGAGAAGCAAACCACAAGATAACCCAAATGAAAGAAAACGGCTAAACTTTCACTAAAACTAATCACGCAAAGAAACAGAAAAGAAGGATAGTCATGGCATTGTAAGCCAACAAATCAAGGCAAATCTTTTTTAAGCCAGAGAAATAAACAAAGATAAAAATAAAATCAGAACAACAAGATAACAAAACAAAAGCCAACATAAAAATGAGCAGACGAAAGAAAGCAAATAAACACAAAGAGTGAGGGGACTTAGCTTGCAGGGCCGGTCCCCTGAGCTTCCCTTTTTCACTCTTTTCTTTTTTACACTCTTTTTCAGGCTTTTTTTCCTCTTTTCTTTATTTCTTTTTCGTCTTTTCTTTGTTAGACTTCAAGGTGAAGTCTTTTGGAGATCTAGTTTGGAGGGGGGGGGGGTATTCAGAGGGGTAAAGGTAAGATCTTGGCAAGGGGTTTAGTTGGAGTCGCCGGAGTTAGGGTTCCGGCGACTTCTTTTTGGATATTCGAGAAGATCAGGGCAGATTCGAGGGAAACCAAGGTCGTGGGGGGATAGATCGGGCTAAGGTGGTCCTGTTGTGTTGATTCGAGGTGGGTTCTCATAGGTTGTGGTCACCGGAGATAGACTCCGATGACCGGAGTCTCAAGAAAAGAGGGGTGTTTCAAGGTTTCTCAGGGTTCTGGGTGAGATTTGAGATGAAGAAGAAGAAAAGAGTAGTCTTGGGGTATGGGGTGTGGCCGGAGACCACCGTGGGAGGTGGTGGCCTCCATGGCCGGTAAAGTTGCAGAGGGGGAGATGAAGAAGAAGGGTGAGAGAGAGGGGGTGGCTAGGGTTTGAGAGGTTACAAAATGGCTGGTCTCAACAGACCAAAGCCTTATATTGTAGTAAAGGCTGAGGTGATCTTGGCCGTTGAATTGTTGATGATCAACGGTCAAGACTAATGTTACATAAACAACGCCATTCCATCTCCAATGAGACCAATGGTCTCTTCCATCAGATCACCTTAAACGGACGGCTCAGATTCAATATTGAAATTAGCTAATTAATTAATTCCGGTCAATTATCTCAGCCGTTGGATTTGGCCTGATGAACGGCTGAGATTAATGGTATCTATTGAACTGGTCCGACTCTTTGGGTTAATGTGTTTGGGCCACTTATTTGAATTTCTTTTGGCCCAATGTGACTATACCTATGTATATTTTTTTTTGTATTTTCTCTGATATTTTAATTATTTTTTATGTATTTTCTTGTTGTATTTTATTTCCTATTTTTATATTCTTTTCCAATTACTCAAATTCTTTTAATTTCCTATTTTTTCCAATTTTTCTGTTATTTTTTGTTATTTTATACTATATTCCCCTAATTTCCGCTAATTAAAGCTATTTTTTGTTAATTTTCTTTTTAACTACTTAATCCAAAATACATGTATCTCTTCTATTTTTTTTAATTTTCTAATTTCTAATTATTCAAACACACAAAGTGTATCTAATTCCAAACAAGACATGCAATTACACTCAAAAATATTATTTTATTTTAATTTTGGAATTTACTTACGTAGTGTAAAAATCATGTGCTCACTGCTGCCCCTCTTTGCTCGGGAACACAAAGAGTTTCAGTGCAAAGACAAGTGAGCAGTAATGAGAGATTTTTGCACATTGGCATATTCCGTGAAAGCATTTTTGAAAACCTTTTGACTGCACCCTGCTTCAGAGGTTGCCTACATATCCTGGGCTAAACAGGAATCAGGTTAGTGTATTTCGGGAAGGTCTGGTAGTTAAAAACTACCAGACTCACTGTTGCATTGACACTTGTTGAGACTTGCTGACTTACTTCTTATTACACCGGGGAATAAAATGTAAAATGAAGAAGCTATTCTAAGCTATGATTCTACGAATTACAATTGTTCCTATATAGCTTCTTATCTCTTTACTCTTCCTTGTCTCTTTTTCCTTGACTTTCTGTGATGCTGACTCTCTTTTTGTTGATTTTCTTTTTCTTGCTTCCCCCTTCTTTTTTTTTTTGATTTTTGATGATACTTCTTGTTTTTGAACTGAGACATGCTTAAACAAAACAAAACAACAAACTTTTTCTTCTGCCCTAGTATGGGCTTTTCATGTTACGGTATTACTCATACAAACCAAAGTTGCAGAAATTAAAATTGCAGAAAAGTATTCCCTTGTTATCCAGGTGGGCGCCTGATGCATGGAATTAAAATTGCAGAAAAGTATTCCCTTGTTTTCCAGGTGGGCGCCTGATGCAGGAAATAAAAATTTGCAGAAAAGTATTCCCTTGTTATCCAGGTGGGCGCCTGATGCATGAAATTAAAATGCGGAAAAGTATTCCCTTGTTATCCAGGTGGGCGCCTGATGCAGGAAATAAAAATTTGCAGAAAAGTATTCCCTCAGTCTAATAACTGGGGTATGAATTTTAAAGATGATACCTTCCTCTTGTTTTTGGTATTTTCTTTGACTTTCATCCATGAATTCCTTTACTTATTGCCGAACTTTCTTTTTGGTGTTTTCCATCTTTCCGCATTGGTCACATTCATTTTAAAGTGATTAGTGACGGTTTATTCCTGTCTAAATCATAAAACAAAACCTATTAGATATAAGCTGCTGGCAACTGGCATCTGACGTCCCTGCCTCTTATTGCTTTCCTCTTTTTGCTTTTTCTCCCATTGTGTGGTCTTTTAGCTAACTATCTCTTGCAAGCTCTTTTTGTATTTTCTTGTTTTTCACTTTTTGTTTTCTTTTCTCTTGGCTCTGTTTGCCAAACTCCTTTATTTCTTTCAACTTTTCTTTTCTTTTCTAATCCAGTGTTATTTCAACTCTTATCATCAGCAGATGGCAGTTAGCTTTTAAAAGGCAAACAATAAAATGCAGAAAATGAATCTCAAAAGGGTAAGGGTGTTTTGGAGAGGCGGTAGAACTTATCTGGGTATGTCGGCTTATTCTGTTGACCATGCCATGTATTTAAACTCTGACCCGGTTCGTTCAACCCATTATTCTGGCTTCGAGTTGTTCTTGACCCAAACCGATTCTATTTTTGTTGCCTTTTCTCTTTTTCCATGATAATCCTTACGATCGCCTTATGGTGCCTCGAAAGGTTTTCACCAATAAGACTCTCATTTATTCTCTCTAGGCCTCACAATCGCCCTGCTGTGCCATTAAAGGTTTTCACTAACAAGACTCTCTTATTCTTATTCTCTCAACCTCACAGTCGCCTCACGGTGCCGTTTAAGGTTTTCACCGATAAGACTCTCTCATTTTTTTTTTATTTTTTTTATTTTTCCTTTTGTCTTTTGTTTTTGTGTACCACTAATGTTGTCTAATGTTTCGTTCTTCCTTTATCTTGTTGCATTTGTTATTCTCTTAAAATTGATCAGAAGGTCTTTCTTTGGACTGTAACGTGGCTTTTGGATAGCTTAAGAAAGAAAGGTATAAAGGTTCAAAATTTACGAGGGTTTTTAAAAATATTTACAACTCTCGGAATTATAAAACATAACTTCTGCCCCAGTTTCAATATGTGGGGAAATTTTGGATTTTTTCTTTATTGTGACTGAACCTCAGTAAGGCTGCCTACGTAACCTTTCGGGATCAAGTAAGACCTAGTTCATTACTACGCCATAAGTGTATGAATATCTTTTCACTTTTTCCCGATTTCTTTGTCTTTTTTTTTCTTTCTTCTTTTTTTTTCATTTTCCCTCTTCTTTTTCTTTTCATTTTCCTTTATTTGCTACTTTCTTTTTGTGTCATAAATAATTTTGAGAGAGGGGTAATGAAAGAATATATCGAACACAGCTCAAAGGAGATGTCAATGGATAAAGTGTTTGGATAGAGAATAAAATGTCTTCATCATTTCAATTCCAAAATCACAACAAAATACAATCATACAATTGAAAAGAATCATACATAGTATCTTTTGACCGCATCTGAATTGATAGCAGTCTCTACGCACTTTCCTTCAATGTCTGTCAAATATAATTCTCCATTAGACAACACTCGTGATACCATAAATAGTCCCTGCCAATTTGGCGCAAATGTGCCCTTTGCTTCAGCCCAATGCGGTAAGATACGCCTCAATACGAGTTCCCCAACTTCAAACTTCCGAGGACGCACCTTCTTATTATATGCTCTGGCCATTCTTCGTTGATACAATTGCCCGTGGCAAACTGTTGCCAATCTCTTTTCGTCAATCAGACTTAATTGTTCAACCAGGCTTTTACCCATTATTCGTCATCTAATCCAGCTTCAGCTATGATCCGTAATGACGGTATTTCTATTTCTGCAGGTATAACAGCCTTTGTCCCAAACACCAATGAATAGGGTGTGGCGCCGATAGAAGTGTGCACTGTTGTGCGATAACCCATAAGAGCAAAAGGTAATTTCTCGTGCCATTGTCTGGATTCCTCCACCATTTTCCTGAGGATCTTCTTTATATTCTTGTTTGCAGCTTCCACTGCCCCATTTGCCATTGGCCTGTATGGTGTGGAGTTGCGATGTGTGATATTAAATCTCTGGCATGCTTCCGCCATGAGGTGACTGTTCAGGTTGGCCCCGTTATCTGTGATGATTACCTTAGGAATTCCAAACCGGCATATAATATTTTCATGCACAAAATCCACCACAGCTTTCTTTGTCACCGCCTTGAATGTCTTTGCCTCAACCCACTTAGTGAAGTAATCAATTGCGACCGAAATGAATCTATGTCCATTGGAAGCTGCAGGCTCTATCGGTCCGATAACATCCATACCCCAAGCAACAAACGGCCAGGGTGAACACATCGTATGCAATTCATAAGGTGGGGAGTGGATTAGATCTCCATGTACTTGGCATTGGTGGCATTTCCTCACATATCTGATACAGTCCCGCTCCATGGTGAGCCAATAGTACCCGGCTCTTAGAATCTTCTTTGCTAAGATATACCCGCTTATATGAGGTCCGCAGGCTCCAGCGTGCACCTCAGTCATAATCTTATCAGCTTGTTGCGCATCCACACACCTCAACAATCCCAGGTCTGGTGTTCTTTTATATATGATTCCTCCACTGAGGAAAAAGCCATTCGCCAAGCGTTTTACAGCTCTCTTCTGATCACCGGTGGCTTGCTCCGGGTATTTTCCTGCTTTCAGGTACTCCTTGATGTCGTGATACCACGGTTCTCCATCCAATTCTTCTTCCACAGCAAAACAGCAAGCATTCTGATCGCGTACCTGGATCTGAAGTGGATCTATATAGGCTTTATCCGGATAATGTAACATAGAGGATAGTGTGGTCAGAGCATCTGGAACTTCTTTGTGCATTCTTGGGATATGTTTGAACTCTATGGACTGGAATCTTTGGGACAATTCATGCAAGCAATGCCGATAAGGTATCAATTTCAGATCCCTTATTTCCCATTCCCCCTGAATTTGATGTATCAAAAGATCCGAGTCACCCATGACCAAAATCTCTTGAATACCCATATCTATTGCCATCCTCAATCCCAATATACACGCCTCATATTCGGCCATATTGTTGGTATAGAAAAATCAAAGTTGAGCGGTAACAGGATAGTGTTGACCCATTTCTGAAATAAGCACTGCTCCGATGCCAACTCCCTTACTGTTGACGGCTCTGTCGAAATACATCTTCCATCCTGGATTTTCACTTTGTTTTATTTCTTCGACATTCATTGCCTCCTCATCCGGAAAATATGTCTTTAGTGGCTCATACTCATCATCCACTGGATTCTCTGCCAAGTGATCTGCAACTGCCTGTGCCTTCATCGCCGTACGAGTTACATAAATGATATCAAATTCTATGAGCAGAATCTTCCATTTAGCAAGTCTTCCTGTAGGCATGGGCTTCTGGAATATATACTTCAGAGGATCCAACCGCGATATCAAGTACGTGGTGTATGCCGACAGATAGTGCTTCAGCTTTTGAGCCACCCAAGTCAATGCACAACATGTTCTTTCTAGCTGAGTATACTTTACCTCGTAAGATATGAATTTCTTACTAAGGTAATATATAGCCTGCTCTTTCTTGCCCGTCTCATCGTGCTGTCCTAGCACACAACCAAAAGAATTGTCAAGCACCGTCAGATATAAGATCAAAGGTCTTCATGGCTCTGGAGGAACTAGCACTGCAGGATTTGCTAAATATTCCTTGATTTTGTCGAAGGCTTCCTGACATTCATCGGTCCATTTCACTGCTGCATCTTTCTTTAACAACTTGAAGATCGGCTCACATGTTGATGTCACCTGAGCGATGAACCGGCTAATATAATTCAGCCTTCCTAGCAAGCTCATTACTTCCTTCTTGTTCTTCGGCGGAGGTAGACTCTGGATAGCTTTGATCTTTGACGTATCTAGTTCAATACCTCGCCGACTCACTATAAATCCCAATAACTTCCCTGAAGGCACTCCAAAAGCGCATTTTGCCGGATTGAGTTTAAGATTGTACCTCCGGAGCCTTTGGAAAAACTTCCTCAAATCCCTCACATGATCATGTTGCTTCTTGGACTTTATGATGACATCATCCACATATACTTCGATTTCTCGATGCATCATGTCATGGAACATTGTGGTCATTGCCCTCATATTAGTAGATCCGGCATTCTTTAACCCAAACGGCATCACTCTATAGCAGTATCTTCCCCAAGGCGTAATGAGAGTAGTTTTCTGCGCATCTTCTTCGTCCATTAGGATCTGGTGATAACCCGCATAGCAATCTACAAATGAACCAATCTCGTGCTTGGCGCAATTGTCGATTAATATGTGGATGTTTGGTAACGGGAAGTCATCCTTCGGACTGGCTTTGTTGAGGTCTCTGTAATCCACACACACTCTGGGACTGGCACAACATTTGCTAACATTTGCTAACCAGGTGGGGTACTTAGTAACTCGTATGACCTTTGCCTCAAACTGCTTATTCACCTCTTTTTTTATCTTCACGCTGATGTCCGTTTTGAATTTTCTCAACTTTTGCTTCACTGGCCGGCATTCAGAATAAATAGGCAACTTGTGTACAACCAAACCAGTGCTAAGTCTGGGCATGTCATCATAGGACCAAGCAAAGACGTCCTTGAATCCATGTAGCAACTTTATTAACTCTTCCCTGAGGGAGGTTTCTAAATGTACACTGATTTTCGTTTCCCGAACATTATCTTCGCTTCCCAAATTGATAGATTTTGTCTCACTTAAGTTTGGTTTGGGTTTTTCCTCATATTGATTCAAATCTTTACTAATTTCCTCAGGATTTCCTCATCCTCATATTCTATCTCACTATCATTCTCAATTTCTTGGATAATAATTCGATTAGCAGAACTGGGCCGGGAATTCTTCATGCATGACATGACATCAGAATCAGCGCATATGGAACTATACAAAAGGAAAAATAAAAATAAAAATAAGGCAAAATAAAGAAAGAAGTAGAAGCTGCATTTCATTGATATTTCAAAAGATGAACAAAGTTTGGGTACATTTTGATTTCAATGGGGGTGGGGACTACAGAAATTAAAATTGCTTTTGGGAAATGATGATGTATTTCAAAAGCTAACTACCAAGACTCCTTTCTAATTGGGAAAAGAGTGGATTCCCAGTTGTTGAGCGCAACACCAGACCCCACGAACTGAACGTCTATCTTGCTGGTACCTTCTTCCATTTCTACCATGTTCACGTCCCCAAATAACATTTCAAACCTCATCAAGAGCTCCTCATCAGGTCTAGTCTCAGCATACCTAGACGCAACAGATGTCAGATGTCATTTTGTACCAGGCTTGGCGAAGGTGTCAAACAGTTTTGGGACAGGTTTAGGAAGGGTCCAGTTTTTTTTGGTTCTCTTGGCTTTTTGGATGTCGGCGTGGGTGGGTTTGAATCCCAAGCCGAAGGTGTCGTTGTTCACCTGGCAGATGGACTGGTTGAGTTATTCCTTGCAAGGCTATTCCTAGCCCTTTCCCCGGTGTAAATCCATTTTTGATCATCTCTCTGGCTACCATCACAGCGGCAGGTGCCACTATAGGGATTGGCAATTTCTCTCCTTCAGCAATTTTGTTCACCGCTATAGTGTCTGTCACCTGGTACACCCAGGGACCTTTGTCTCCATCCACTTCCTCGAAGGGCATTATGGCATTGCAGGTGTCTCCCTCTCCATGCACTGTGATTTCTTGCTGCTCCCATTCGAACTTAACCATTTGGTGTAGGGATGATGGCACGACTTTAGTTGAGTGGATCCATGGTCGACCCAGCAATAGATTGTAGGACACAATGATGTCTAACACCTGAAACTCCATCGTAAAGTCTACCGGCCCAATGGTGACTTCCAAAATGATATCCCCCAAAGTATTTTTGCTTCCTCCATCAAACCCTCGCATATTCACACTATTCCTCCGGATTCTGTCAGGATTGATATTCAGCTTTCCAAGAGTCGAAAGTGGACAAATGTTTGCGCTAGAACCATTGTCTATCAACACCCGAGTGACCATTGATTCCTCGCTTTTCACATTAAGGTAGAGTGCTTTATTATGTTCAGTCCCCTCAATGGGCAATTCATTGTCTGAGAAGGTGACCTTGTTGGACTCAAAAATCTTGTTGGTAATCTTCTCAAGA
This sequence comes from Nicotiana noctiflora, assembly GCA_032618575.1. Taxonomy (NCBI): domain Eukaryota; kingdom Viridiplantae; phylum Streptophyta; class Magnoliopsida; order Solanales; family Solanaceae; genus Nicotiana; species Nicotiana noctiflora. The sequence continues at coordinate 79,316 of JASVEL010013020.1, forward strand.
TGACAGATCGAGATCTTTTCAGGAACATGCGCCTCATTCAATATCTTCAACAAAGCTTTTTTGTGTTCCTCTGAGTGAATCAACAATGAGAGCAAAGAGATCTATGCACGTGTCTTCCTCAACTGTTCTACTATTGAGTAGTCTTGAGATTTTATCTTTTTGAGAAATTCTTTCTTCAGAGACAGGCTTCTTCATATGACTTTCCTTTACTACCTTCATTTTTCTTAACTCTTCCGGGGCAAAACACCGCCCGGAACGAGTTAGACCGTGTGTCTCGTTGATCTCTCCAGTTATTTCTTTTCCTTTGTACACTACTGCCACCTTGTTGTAATTCCAAGGTACAGTCTTAGTATCTACCACCGGTATCTGCACCACTGGCCTTATAATTACCAGTTCCGAGCATGCACCTTTCACTGTCAACACTGGTTTCACCCCTGGCACCACAACTTTCAAAGTCTCAACCGCTGGTTTCTTTTTCACTGGTTCTTCAGCTATTGCTTTTCCTTTCTCAATTTCCTTTTCTACTTTGCTACTGGCCTTTATTATCATGACCGACTGTGATGGCTTCCTGCTGCTCTCCTCTTGTGCCAACTCTATCATATGTGCCTCATGATGAGTTGGTAGAGGATTCTGAGTAATGTTCGGAGTCTCTGGAGCCTGTACCTCAATCCTCCAACTATCAATGAGCTCTTAAATAGCAGTCTTCAAATGCAAACATTTTTCAGTGTCGTGCCCCGGTGCCCCAGAGCAATACTCGCACCTGACCGACTGATCAATATTCCTGGGAGGTGGGTTCGGAAGCTTTGATTAGATTGGGCTCAACATCCCCAATTCCTTCAATCGGTGAAAGAGGCTAGTATAGGATTCCCCTAACGGGGTGAATGTTTTATTTGTCTGGTTTCTGTTCCTCATCTCCGGATCGGGCCTGAAATTGGGTTTGTTTGGGTTTCTATATGTTCTAGGATAGGGGTTGGTATTTTGTGTGTGATAAACATTCTGCGGGACCTGAGCTCGCCAAACCTGTGGTGGTGGTAGATAGGTTTGGGCTTGCGGGTTATGGTAGTGTGGGGTAGTAGGTAGGTAGTATGGTGGAGGTGGGTTGTATGGTGTTGGTGGGTACGGCTGATATGGTCGAGGCGGGTGATGGTATTGGCTACGATTCCAGGGTTTACTCTCTACAACCGACACTTTTTCTTTCTTCTTCTTCCCAATGGTTGCTCTATTCCCTATCTATATGGCCTGATTTGTGGCCTGATCGCAAAAAAGCTCATAATCTTGTTAGTTTTCAATCCCTCTTCCACAAAACTTCCCATTTTTACGACTTCATTAAAATTCTTGCCAAGGGCTGACAATTGATGTCCATAGTAGGTAGGCTCCAAGGCCTGCAAGAAACAGTCTACCATTTCACTTTCTTTCATTGGCGGATCTACCCTCGCCGCCTGTTCTCTCCACCTAAAATCGTACTCTCGAAAGCTTTCACCAGGTTTCTTTTCCATCTTAGTGAGTGACAACCTATCTAGAATAATTTCCAAATTGTACCGAAAATGATTTGCAAATGCCTAGGACAACTCATCCCAGATGAACCACCTGGTGTGATCTTGGCGCGTGTACCATTCCAGTGCAGAACCACTCAAACTTTGGCTAAAGTAAGCCATCAGAAGCTCATCTCTTCCCCCTGCGCCACGCATCTTGCTACACTATCCTCTAAGATGGGCCACTGGATCTCCATGTCCACTGTACATGTCAAACTTCGGCAACTTGAACCCAACAGGGAGTTGCACTTCTGGAAATAGACATAGGTCTTTGTACGCCACACTTACTTGTTCCCCTAGCCCTTGTATGTTATGAAAGGACTGCTCCAAACTCCTCATCTTTCTGGCCATCTCCTCCTGTTCTAAGTTCCTGACAGGTTTTTCTTCGATCGCCTCCATCAACGGGGTGTGAGATTCATGCTGCCGAAAGGTTGGTTCAGGTGGGTAGTAGTGGGCATCTTGTACATGGAACAATGGCTCACTGGATGACTTATGCAAGGCGGAAGGTGGAGGTGCTACATATACAGGGGCGACCTCTGGTGGCTGGGGTGGCACTTGTTTTGACAGTGGTGGTGGTACTTGAGAGGTGGAGGCATAATATTAGTGATAGTCTGGATATGTAGAGGATGAGTTCATAGTGGGTGGCTCAGGGTTGGGATTGGCTGGCGGGACGTATGCTGGGTTAGCGGGATAAGTGGGTAAGGGTTGACCCCTCGACCAAGCCTGGTTCATCTCAGCCATCTGTTGTTTAAGCTTGTACATTTCTTCTTTTATTCCCGTCACGTCCACAACTTCCTCCTCTTGGACGGGGTCGATGACTGTTGGTTCAATTTATTGAGATACGGCCTTTGTCATTGTCTTAGATCTTGTGTTGTAGGGATGAGTAGCCAGAATACCAGTTGCCAGCTAGAATCTGGTTCTCATAAACAGCAACACCCATTAGTAGTTAGCACATGAAAAGATAAGATGCAACGATTTGGAATAACCACATTTTTGCCTTCGATCGTCATGCATCATCCCGGCCGTTGTTTTATTTTGAACCAATCTCATCATTCTTTTTTTTATTTTTATTTTTTTCTTTTTTTTTCTTTTCTCTCTTTTTCTTTTCTCCTTTTTTTTTTCTTTTTCCTTTTCTTTCTCTCTTTTTCTCTTTTTTTTTCTTTTCCATTTTCTTATTTTCTTTATTGATTTGCGTTCCTATTTATTTGCCTATCGTAAATAAAGAATTGACATAAAGCAAAAGGATTGACAACAACACTTGATTTCTTATTGATAGTTCAAAAACATCGGTTTACAAGATGGTGTTGTGCTATTAATGCAAAGAAACATGAATACAGAATGCATGCCCTATGAATACATTAATGCTCCTAGTGCCGGCGAGACATCATTCGGTCTTGCCGCGGGCCTATATGCTAATCCCCTTTGGAGCCTATCTAGGTCGGACATGACTTGCTGCACAAAGAATTTCACTGCTGACACAAATGTTGCCCGGGACATGTCTTCACACAACTGGCTCTTCTGGGTGAGCAATATGAACAATTTTCTCTCGAATGACCACCTTTCTCTTGAAGCAATCGGCTGATCTGTTCGGCGCGAGCATCTAAAGTACGTTGGTTCTCCTTTTGCATTTGTTGTAGCTCAAATTCTAGACGAGCCATAGTCGTGTAACAATGTTCTCTTTCTTCTTCGAGATCTTTGATGATCTTGTTACCTTTGACAGTGTCTGTGACAATTTTCTTTCTCAGTCGAGCTACCTCAAACTCATGCTTATCCTGTAGCTGCTGAACCAACTTGGCTCTTTCCTCGGCATCTTTGGCCAGTTGCTTTCGAGCCCTGACTAACTCTTTTTCTGCTTTGTCTAAGTCAAAGCTGTAGTCATTCACTTTGCACCGAAGAGTTTCAATCAATTTCTCGTCTCGGGCTAAGCGAACAGGGGTCTCGGATGCAATGTTCATTTTAGCAACCTGAGCCTTCAGAATTTCATTTTCTCTCTTCAAATGCTTTTTCTCTCCTTCGTCGGATGCTGCTTGCAAACCGCTCTCAAACTGGAGATCTCTCAACTGTTTTTCCAGCAAGCTGATCTTGGCCTTATATTCACTTTCTTTGGCCGCCCAATTCCTATTTTCCTTATATTGCTCCACCAGATCTTGCAAGTGAGGTCTTTTCGATGGCTTGTCATGCTCAATACCCCGTCGATACCATGCGGAATACCCTGACGACACTTCACCCCGAGCTCTGTTCTGCAAACAAGTCTCTAACTTCAAGTTCTGACATGCATTCCAAATCTGTCGGACCTTTGCTTCCGGGAATTGCCCATCTGGGCTAATCTCTATCACTTGCGAACTGAGGTCCCCATCCTTTGGTATAACTTGACATCTACCAAGCTATCGCAAGGCACTGTACGGGGCATAAAGCTGGATACTTTTCAAACCCATGATAAAAAAGTGCGACCCTTCTATCGGCATATAAATCACCTCGTCGAGGGGCAACCAAACATATGCCCAATCAATCTGGACGTCGGTCAATGATCGTAGATGCGAAATCCAATCCTTTACTCCCTCTAGCAACTTAGGATCTTTTGTTCTCGTATAAAATTCTTCGAGGCACGTTCTTTCAGTCGGCCCATAGCTTGAGAACGAATGATGATGGCATACATGTTCTATCAACCAAATTTGCAAAATCAAGTTACATTCCTTAAAGAAGTTGGACCCTTCTTTGCATGTAGTCAAGGCACGGTAGATGTCGGCTAAAATCATTGGAGCCAGAGTACAATTATCCTGTACGACCAAAGTGCTTGCTACCCCAGAAAAGTTTATATCAATGTGCCCGTCCTTTCTCGGAAATATGATAATCCCGAGAAATGCCACTAAAAAAGCAAACCGTCGATGCTCCTCCCATTTTTCTCAGTTGGACTTGCCACAGAGCTTGTTCGTGGAGTTGTTAAAACCCCCGACATGTCCATATCTGCTATAAATGAAGTTTAGGGAGCAAAATCTGTTGGCTAAATCCTCGTTGTGGACGTTTCTAGCAATTTTCAAAGAGTCCAAGAAGCGGTATTTTTCTTTCAAGGGGACCTCGTTCTTCCCTATGTAAAAAGCAATTTCCTCCAGAGTGGGAGTGAGTTCAATGTCCGAAAAATGTAGTACGTTGTGCGCATGATCCCAATATGTGACCAGTGCTCTGATTATGTCGCCTCGCGGAATTATGTCCAATAAGCCTGTGAGATCCTTTAAGTAGCCTTTGACCCAATTTTGACCTTCAATTCCCATGTCGTTCCACCATAGTCTTATCTCCAAATGGATTTTATTCATTAAGGCAAAAGGTTCATTCTGTATTGTGCTCATCCTGCACATTTATTATGGCGATTTTATTTAGAAAAAAGGAAAAAGAATTTCAATGCAAATTTTCATTTTTTGAAAAAAAAAAGAGACACGACCCTCGAAGTGGCCATTTTTGCCAAAACAGCCTTCCGGCGTCCTTTCGGAACATTCGGCTGTTTCCAAAAATAGCGATTCACTCCGATTATTTGAAACGTAAAATTTTTTTTTTGGTCTTTTTTCTAAAAAGGTGGTTGGACCCGTTCAAGGGTTGCCTACGTATCCCGCCTAATGGCGAGAATCATACCTGCGTAGTTCGGTCAGATTAGTTGACCAAATATTTCAACATCAAAAGCCATTTTTTTTCAATTTTTCAGATTTTCTGATTGCACTTTTTCACTAGTTCTTATTTCTTTTTTTTTTCTTTTGAACACTTTTCTATCCTCGGGAATTTTTCCGGTCTGCATAATGATCAAGGACAAATAAAATGCAACACATAACATGCTCGGTCTTTTAATTACCAGGTCAGCTGTCCTAGACGGACCCAACCCCTGTGTTGAGTCCCCTAAGTCAGATATGATGCAAATAATCGTCCTAGACCTATGTTCAACATCTTAAAGTTTCATAAAGTGCTAGACCGTGTACCCGAGCGGACAACTCGAATCTAGGAGGGGGCTACGTACCGGGGACTCGCGGAGTCAATCGGCTTTGTAACTTATCCGGCCTCTGTTTCTTAGTTTCAGGTGTAACTTAACAGAAAGGGGAGTCTCAACCAGTACGCACATCCCCGGGGGTGAAGAAGAGAAGAGTTTTCGGTAGAGTTTTATATACAATCCACATAATATCAAAGCGGTAAACACGTATCATGTTGTTCAAATCATATAACAAAGTCAAATAATATCGAGGACAACGATTCTAAGGAGCTCGAGTTCTTAAACCCTGAAATCGAAGTTCTGGGTTGGTTTCCCCAGCAGAGTCACCAGAGCTGTCACACCTCCCTTTTTACTACCCCACACCCGAAAAGGCTTTGGTACCGATCCATTTGGAAAGATACGTAGGGTATACCTCAATGTTCAAATACCCGAAACGGATATAACAACAAAGAGGAAGAAGTTTTTCCACATAAAGGACAATCAGTTCAGGATTTTTATTTAATTATCAGAGTCGCCACTTGGGAAGATAATGGTGTCCCAAGTCACCGGTTAATTCCGAATCCGAGGAAGTTGACTCTGTTATTACAGTCCGCGAAACAAAGACCCGGATAAGGAACTCTATTAACCCGGGAGAAGGTGTTAGGCATTCCCAGATTCCGTGGTTTTAGCACGGTTGCTCAACCGTCGTTCTCAATCTTATTTGACTTGTTACAAATTTTAAACAATATGTATGTGCTTTCACTTTAACATTTTTTAAAGAATTGCGACATCGCAAAAACGCACCTCGAGTCACACTGCAACCAGTACGCCTGTGACCTTTAATACATTTCGGCTTTGCCGGGATTTAGGATTTGAGTCGCACCAAGTGCACACTGGTTTATAAGGAAGGTGTATTAAACCACGCCTAATAGTGTCTTTCGGCCTTTAATTCTTTTGGGAGAAGCTATGAAATTTACTAATAGCTTTCCCGATTCTATTTACACATTATTTCATTACTAAGGGGGCCCCACTATTTGGTGTCATGTGAGGCTCGTCCCAATTAAATTTTAGAGTCTCAATCCTGGCAGACTATGTTATTCTATTTTTGTTCTTTCCTTAGCTATTTATTATCATATCAGAATTGAGGCCAGGCCATCATCATCTCCTTTACCGGGCATGGGCCTTTGTACCCACATTTAAATAAATACTGGATCTGCCCAGGTCTTAATGACCCTGGCCGTCTTCAGGCTTCTGTTCGATGGTCCATCCAGCTTCGTGTGATAGTTCAGGCCCACGTTACATATTGGGCCCAAACCGAATTGGAACAATAATAATGAAAGTAAATAACAGAAGAGAAATATAAACATCTGGAATCGATAATAAATTCAAATTGCACTTTTATTTATTAAAGAGGAAAAATCAGTATACAAATTATGAGTGTTAATTTTAACTCCCAACTGTCTAATACACATGTGAATCGAATTAAAGATTGACCTCACTTTTGTTTCTAATGATGAATCTATACTAACATCCAAATTACTTACTAACTAAGGGGTTAAGAGGTGATTTAACTATATATGAAAAGCATCATGATTACCTAAAGATAAGATGAATTATTTACAGCTACACTATTATACTACTGAGTTTAATACGAACTGAACTTATTTGATGTTTTCAAAACCAACTTCGTCCTAATTGTTACTTCATCAGTTCATTTCCACCTTTAAACTCACTCAAATCTGGACATTGATCTCTAAAGCATGCTAACTACATGAGCAAGATTTGTATTTCTAATTACTTAATTATAATAACCTGAGTATCTACATTTAAGTGATTCAAAGGCTTAGACACAACTACAACGCCAATGTTGACTATAACTTTAACTCATTACAGTGTTATTAACTCAATCGTGAATGAATCATGGTTTGAACTAGTGTTTTTCTCCTTTGAAACTTATTTATATCTAAATGCTTCTCCATAAAATACGATTAACTATATGATTATGACTTACGATTGTAACGACCCGGCCTATCGTTACGGGAATTACCACCCCGTCATGTTGCAATTACATGTTTTATTGCTTTTATATCAGTGTTAGAGCCTATCGGGTGAGTTAGGAGTGAATTGAATTGAAAATGAAGCAAATAGCATATTTGAAGGAAGTTTGAATATGGAAAGTCAACCTAGAGTTGACTATCGAGTTAGAGTGCTCGGAATCAGATTTTGATGATTCGACTAGTTTCGGGAGATCATTTATGACTTAGGAGAGCAATCGGAATTGAATTTGGAGGCCCGGTGTAATTTTAGGCTTGAATTGGCTAAGGTTGAATTTTGGCGAAATCCGAATGGTAGGTGAGATTTTGATCCGGGGTCGGAATGGAATTCCGACAGTTGCAGTAGCTTCGTTAGGTGATTTTGGATGTGCCTGCAAAATTTCAGGTCATTCGGACGTCGTTTGGTCGGGTTTTTGATCGAATGTGTAATTCGGAAAGTTTTAAGAAATTTAGGCTTGAATCCGTGTGTAATTGGTGATTTTGATGTTTAGGGTGGTGTTTTTATGATTGGAACAAGTTCGTATCATGTTTTGGAGTATGTTAGTGGTTTTCGTTGGGGTCCCGGGGGCCTCGGGATGAATTCGGGGGTCCAAACGGACCAATTTGTGCCAAAAGGCACTGCTGTTCTGCTGCAATAATTGCAGAGAATTTTTGTTCATCGCGATCGCGGGAGGTGTGATGCGATCGCGTAAGGTCAACGGGTTGTGCATCGCGATCGCGTGGTGATGTCTGCGATCGCGTAGGTCAATGGCGGAATGCAGTGCGATCGCGATAGGGTTCACGCGATCGCGTAAGGTCAAGTCCGGATGCAATGCGATCGCGTGGCTGGAGTTGCGATCGCATAGGGATCTTCTGTTGTTCACTGCAATCGCGTGCCAAAGGCTGCGATCGCGTAGAGGTAAAATAGGCCCCAGTGATTTGTGCATCGCGATCGCGTGCCAAAGGCTGCGATCGCGTAGAGCAAATTGTTCTGGCAGTGAGTTTAATTACAGAACATTTCACATACGGGTTTCATTCATGAACCCTCCATTTTTGAGCCCTAGAGAGAAGAAATCACGGGAAAACGCCTGGGAAATCATCGGGTATTCATCGGAGGTAAGTTTCTTGACTCAAAAACATCATTTTATGGTAGGATTAACATCAATCTTCATGAATTTGGGTTGAAATTGTGAAGGATTGTGGCCTAGATATTGAAAACGAAAATTTGGATTTTGGAAGGCCAATCGAAGTCCGATTTTGGTAAATTTTATATGTACGGACTCGTGGCGAGACGAGGGTTCCAGAAATGTGAATTTCGTAAATTTTCGGAATGTGGGCCCGGGGCTCGGTTTTGACAACTTTGGGAATTTTGATGTAAATTGAGTTGTATTGATTGGGTGTCGTCCCATTGGCCTAAATTGTTGTATTCTCATTGATTTTGAGCAGATTCGGCATTCAAGGTGATTGAATTGCGAGGCGAGCGCAAGGCGGATTAAGGCTTCTATCGGATCGAGGTGAGTGGTGGTAATAAATAATGTACCGAGGGTTTGAAACCCCGTACTTGCACTTTACAGTGCTATGTAGAGATGAGACACACGTCATGAGATGGGCGTGGTGGCATTGTGATTTGGGGATTGGACTTGGTCATTCCCGACTAATAGTATTCTGTGTATTATGACCGATAATGAGATTATAAATGTATAGTTGGGCTAATAGCCATGTTTGGGGCCTTGTGCCGATTTGTAGAACATTAGGGGACCTGTAGAATTAGGCGACCCTTAAATCATGTTGGCTACATACACCCAGCCGTAGTATATCATGTTGGATACATAAACTCGGCCATAGTTATAACTGTATAGCATATCATGAGCCAATACTAGATGTGTACTTGGAGGTAGACATTCCTTATTCTAGCTGAGTGAGCCTGAGAGGCCAGGTCTATATTGACTTGGATAGGGTCGAGGACCCATTGCGAGGTATTATATATATATATACCTATATTGGATCGGGCTGCACGCCGCAGCAGTATATATATTGGATCGGGCTGCACGCCGCAGTAATATACATGTGGGACGGACTGCACGCCGCAGTATTATTGCGCTTGGGCTGTAGGAGCCCCTTCGGAGTCTGAGTCTGCACACATTCCAGTGAGCGCGGTAGTATAATATTATATGTATATATATATAATTTGGATCGGACTGCACGCCGCAGTAATATATGATGGACCTGGCTGCACGCCACTGTATCATAGCGCTTGGGCCTAAGGAGCCCCTCCGAAGTCTGCACACACCCCCAGTGAGCGCCGTCGACGTTAAATGGCTGCACGCGGCAGCGGTATATATATTGGAGCGGGCTGCACGCCGCAGCATTATACTTATGTATATTCATATATATACGAAAATACTGATATGATATAGACATATGTATATGTCTCCATATATTGAGATAGCTGTATACCGTAGTGGTATGAGTGAGAATGTGGTCAGTGTGGGACCTAGATGGCATAGATGTGGACTGGATATTAGGGGTATTCATTATAGTGATGACTTACCTGTGAGGTTACCCTTAGAACTGTATAGTGATAGTACAGGTGTTCTCACTTCCAATCGTTGTTTACTATTGTTACTCACTGAGTTGAAATATACTCACCCCACTCCCCCGCGTTTTTGTGTGTGCAGATATACAGGATTAGGAGGGCAGTTGAGCTATTGCAACTGCTTGTGTTATCGCCATTCTATGGAGACTTCGAGGTAGTTGCCGACGTCCGCAGGACCCGATATTCCTTCCTACTGTCTTTGATTATGTATTGTTATTTCTTTCCGCTCCTGAGCTTTGGTTGTAAACCTTATTACACTTATGTTCTTTAGAGGCTCATGACTCTTGACCCTTCGGTCTGAGGGAGTTAATATGTTTTTGGGACTTGGTTCCCTATTTGATATATTTATATCACTGTTGCTTATGACTTGATATGCTTAAATGGCCTAAAGAGAGCTTCTAGCCCCGTTATTGTTATTGATTGGTCAGGCTGGCTTAGCAATGTGCTAGGCGCCATCACGACCGGATTTGGGGTCGTGACAAGTTGGTATCAGAGCCTAGGTTTACTAGGCCTCATGAGTCATGAGCCGGTTAGTAGAGTCTTGTGGATTGGTACGGGGACGCCTGTACTTATCCTCGGGAGGCTGCGAACCTTTAGGAAACACTTCACACTTCTTGGAATTCTTATCGTGCGTACTTGATTCAGCCTGAGATATAATTTTTGAAATTCCTTCCACACGTCTGTGTACGCATCGAGCGCTCAGTAATATTATTGCCTTATGGCTTGTGATTTCTCCGAACGAGGGCGAGATGTAATCTCTATGAATTCATGTTGGGCCAGTCGGGAGGACTTGAGGCCAGATCCTTGTCTATGGCTTGAACACCAAGGTATTAATTTTGCGAGTCGGTATTATGAAGTTCATACGATCGGTATTGATCCTTATTGTGTAAATGGCAGTTTGATAATGGGAGAGCTGTAAGGTATTCAGTTATTATTGTGATTTGATATGTAGCCCTAACTATAGGCGTGAGAAATAATTATCATATCTCGTAATTGGAAGGTAAAGTGCCTTATGTGTAGTGGAACGAGTTTAAACTCGGGAAGACTAAAGTGATTTTGATATGTGTTATGATTCGAGCAGGTACAACACAAGTTCAAGTATAAATTGTGATAATATGATTCGTATAATATTGGGATTTAATGTGGTTGAAATACATTGTGATATCTTGTTGAGTTTTGGATGTATTGTTAGAATGGTTTGGTGATTCTCTGGCAGGTGGATAGGCCAATTTACAAAGGAAACTCTATCGAAATTTTTGGAAAATTTGGGACTTAGAAAGATTTCTGTCACCTAAAGAGAGTGGGCTTATTGGTGGTGCATGTATATCTGCAAGAATTGCAGAAGAGCTAAGGTCTCTGATGATTCGAGTCTCTATCAAGGCTTGTAAATGACTTGAGTTTAATCTCATATTAACATTTCGGCATCACTTGAGTAATAATGATATGAGTGGTTGAAAGTGCTTTGATGAATGGCTTCGAGCTAAGTTGGGGAGGTTGCTATTGATTAACTGATTGCACTATTGTGTGGTAGGTTGATTCTGTCTCTAAGTATGTTGGGAAATTTTGGTAAAGGTTATGGTGCTTCATAGATCTGATGAAGTACTAGGGCGTTGTAAACTTATGTTGGTAAAGAATGTTCGGTGTATAAAAAAAAGATAGCTAATTGTATCCGTATGTAATCATGATCTGCAGTGTCAGAGTTCTAATAAGGCACGAGTGGTTCTGTTCAATAAGACAGTTGAATTACAGCTGAATAAGGATGACCGACGCCCGAGAATTGTTTACGGTGTTCAAGATTTTACTTGTAACAGTCAGGTGTCTTAAGATTGTGCATGTGGCTAAAGATGGTGGTTTCGTTAGAAGAAATCAAGACTTTTGTTATGTTATGGGGATGATGAGATTCTTTGTATCCGTATAGAAAGGTAATGATAACAAATTCAAATCACAAGAAGTTCTTCAAAACAAAGTATTGTAGAATGTGGTATTTCTGGGAAACAATTGAGAGAGTATTCAGTGGCCTATGGGTCTTAGACCGTATGGTCTTATGTACGAGTCTTGTGTGGTAACATGGGTTGAGGTATTGTGGTGCTACAGTAAAGACTAGTATTAAATTAAAGATGAATCAGAAAGGAAATTGGGTAAATGAATCAACTTGTTAATAAACCAGAATGGCATGAAAAGGAATACGACTAATCCCTGGTATGTGGTTGAAGTAATGAGTCTTGCAGATATTGTGCAGCAAAGCTTTTGAGAGCTGGCAGTTGTGTAACTTGATATGGGTATAAGGACTCAGTCCTGGCAGTTTAATTTATGCAATGTAATTGGGAGAAAGAGTTTATGATGTGTTTTACCGAGGTTTAAAAAAAAATGAGTATATTTCCTGTCGGTATGCAAAGCTTGGAATGGGTAATGATCTTTCTCTATATGGGATCATGAAAGTCCTTGACTAGTTGAGTGCGCCGATGTTTGAGGCGGAGGAAAGGGATACGAATTTCCATGTTGTCTTAGTGTGATATGGTATACACGATGTGTTATGGAAAGTTGATAAGGGTATATTCAAGGTTTTGAGATCAGTTCATAATATATGGGAAGTCAATAAAATTATTGAGCAGCGCGGACAGCTGCAGGTGAATTAAGAATCGATCTTTCTGATAATTTAAGAAAATGATACTGCTATTCTATTAACTTGGCAGGGAATATGATCCAAAAAGGACAAGATAACGTAAAATGATGATATCCAGTTGTATGGTAGTATTCTCTTGTTGGATCGACTATAATAACTGAATCGTTGATGGCATAGTGAAATTTCTGAATGGCCGTCGTGGTATGAATGGACGCTTGATGTGCGTTATGTATTCATACGGTGGAGTGTGGAACCAGGTATTGTGATTCATGTGTTGTATATGTGTTGGAGACTTGAAGTTCTCGTTAGTCAGCCTATGCAGTGGTTGTATATCATGAGTATCGACACCGTTTTGTGATTATCGAAAATCAGAAGCTCTAATGGCTTTTTCTCTCAACTTGGGTTATGATACTTGATTGCTTATTGGTCGTCATTGGGCTAGTTTGTCCAGACTAATGTGATATGAACTATGTCGGAAAATGACACAAATTGCGTAGCAGAAAAACATCAAAGTATGCTCCAACAGAGTAGTTGTACCCAGGACCAGCGGACAGCTGGTAGGTATTGCTTTGTTAATTGGACCTTAGGGGCGGATGTTAGTGTAGAGGTATCTACCATTGTTTCAGTTCCAGTATTGGGGAATTTGACGGGTGCAATGCAGGTGGCCGAGCTTGAGGCTATGTATATGTTGTTGCGATGAGCGACTTGTCTCGATGTGCATTCCCTTTACTAGGTGTATTCGTGGATCGGGTGGCACGCCGCCACATGTATGGTATCTGGATCGGGTGGCACGCCGCCACATGTATGTTGTTGGAACGGGTTGCACGCCGCAACAGAATATTGTGAAAATGTGGTTAGTGGTATGTTACCGTATATACAGTACTTCCTAGCTTCTGAGGAATAGTCCGTATTGGGCATCGCTCGGGAATAGCACATCGGTGGTGTCCTTTCAAGATTTGATAGCATATATCATTGTATCACCGCAGGTGTGATTGATTGCTTGAGTTCAGACCTAGATATGTGTGTGGCTGACCGTTTTGAGCATGGTGACTTGAGGTGCTCCATGAGTAATAGTGTTTGGATAGAATCATGAGTTGTGGCAAGGCCACGTGATGTTTTGACCTTTCGAGAAGGAGTTAGGTACTTTATTCCTATGATGTGAGACGAGATCTCAGTTTTATGTTATGATGGTATAGAGGAATTGAGCTACGGATCTTTTGTTTGAGTTGGTTGTTAGGATTTGAGTATGATCAGACGTTTCTTATTGGAGCCTGTGTTGTGCTCATCGTGGCTTAGGCCGGTGTTGAGGTGTCATATCACCAGTGCGGTGTGTTATAATCGAAATGATCATTGGAGCCAATAATTAGTGTGAGTATATGTGATTTCAACTGGTTAGAAAGGTAATATTGAGGTTCGACTCCAAAATTCTGTTATAGTATCAATTAAAAGGGAAATGGATTCATGAATGGTTGACTTGAGAGATGGGTTCGATATATCGCGTGTTCGGTTGCCGTGGGCATGATATGAAGGTGTTGGAACAAGACTCTATCTAATGAAAAAGGGTTTTTCAGTTGGTATTTGGTTATCATGGGAAATTGTGTGATTAGAGACTATTGTCTCGAGTGATTGGGTTGTTTGATACATCATATGATCTCACCCGGAGTAGTGAATATGGGTTATTGCAGTGGATTCGAGTGCATCCTGAGTATAGGCATGGGATTTGCATTTGGCATATGATTTCAGAAAGTGCAATGTGATTTATGGTCCAGATGGTCTGTGAAATTTTGACTATATAGTGTTTTTGGACTTATGTGAGATAGGGTGACGTATGATCGCCCTAATATATGCTTGGTAAGGTCATTCAGCTATTGGGTTGCTTCTAGTACAACTCTCGGTACGCTCGAGGACGAGCGATTGTTTAAGTTGGGGAGAATGTAACGACCCGGCCTATCGTTACGGGAATTACCACCCCGTCATGTTGCAATTACATGTTTTATTGCTTTTATATCAGTGTTAGAGCCTATCGGGTGAGTTAGGAGTGAATTGAATTGAAAATGAAGCAAATAGCATGTTTGAAGGAAGTTTGAATATGGAAAGTCAACCTAGAGTTGACTATCGAGTTAGAGTGCTCGGAATCAGATTTTGATGATTCGACTAGTTTCGGGAGATCATTTATGACTTAGAAGAGCAATCGGAATTGAATTTGGAGGTCCGGTGTAGTTTTAGGCTTGAATTGGCTAAGGTTGAATTTTGGCGAAATCCGAACGGTAGGTGAGATTTTGATCCGGGAGTCGGAATGGAATTCCGACAGTTGCAGTAGCTTCGTTAGGTGATTTTGGATGTGCTTGCAAAATTTTAGGTCATTCGGACGTCGTTTGGTCGGGTTTTTGATCGAATGTGTAATTCGGAAAGTTTTAAGAAATTTAGGCTTGAATCCGTGTGTAATTGGTGATTTTGATGTTTAGGGTGGTGTTTTTATGATTGGAACAAGTTCGTATCATGTTTTGGAGTATGTTAGTGGTTTTCGTTGGGGTCCCGCGGGCCTCGGGATGAATTCGGGGGTCCAAACGGACCAATTTGTGCCAAAAGGCACTGCTGTTCTTGCTGCAATAATTGCAGAGAATTTTTGTTCATCGCGATCGCGGGAGGTGTGATGCGATCGCGTAAGGTCGACGGGTTGTGCATCGCGATCGCGTGGTGATGGCTGCGATCGCGTAGGTCAATGGCGGAATGCAGTGCGATCGCGATAGGGTTCACGCGATCGCGTAAGGTCAAGTCCGGATGCAATGCGATCGCGTGGCTGGAGTTGCGATCGCGTAGGGATCTTCTGTTGTTCACTGCGATCGCGTGCCAAAGGCTGCGATCGCGTAGAGGAAAAATAGGCCCCAGGGATTTGTGCATCGCGATCGCGTGCCAAAGGCTGCGATCGCGTAGAGCAAATTGCTCTGGCAGTGAGTTTAATTACAGAACATTTCACATACGGGTTTCATTCATGAACCCTCCATTTTTGAGCCCTAGAGAGAATAAATCACGGGAAAACGCTGGGAAATCATCGGGTATTCATCGGAGGTAAGTTTCTTGACTCAAAAACATCATTTTATGGTAGGATTAACATCAATCTTCATGAATTTGGGTTGAAATTGTGAAGGATTGTGGCCTAGATATTGAAAACGAAAATTTGGATTTTGGAAGGCCAATCGAAGTCCGATTTTGGTAAATTTTATATGTACGGACTCGTGGCGAGACGAGGGTTCCAGAAATGTGAATTTCGTAAATTTTCGGAATGTGGGCCCGGGCTCGGGTTTTGGCAACTTTGGGAATTTTGATGTAAATTGAGTTATTTCGAATGGGTTGTGTTTAATTAGCCTATATTGATGTATTCTCATTGATTTTGAGCCAGATTCGGCATTCAAGGTGATTGAATTGCGAGGCGAGCGCAAGGCGGATTAAGGCTTCTATCGGATCGAGGTGAGTGGTGGTAATAAATAATGTACCGAGGGTTTGAAACCCCGTACTTGCACTTTACAGTGCTATGTAGAGATGAGACACACGTCATGAGACGGGCGTGGTGGCATTGTGATTTGGGGATTGGACTTGGTCATTCCCGACTAATAGTATTCTGTGTATTATGACCGATAATGAGATTATAAATGTATAGTTGGGCTAATAGCCATGTTTGGGGCCTTGTGCCGATTTGTAGAACATTAGGGGACCTGTAGAATTAGGCGACCCTTAAATCATGTTGGCTACATACACCCAGCCGTAGTATATCATGTTGGATACATAAACTCGGCCATAGTTATAACTGTATAGCATATCATGAGCCAATACTAGATGTGTACTGGAGGTAGACATTCCTTATTCTAGCTGAGTGAGCCTGAGAGGCCAGGTCTATATTGACTGGGATAGGGTCGAGGACCCATTGCGAGGTATTATATATATATATATACCTATATTGGATCGGGCTGCACGCCGCAGCAGTATATATATTGGATCGGGCTGCACGCCGCAGTAATATACATGTGGGACGGACTGCACGCCGCAGTATTATTGCGCTTGGGCTGTAGGAGCCCCTTCGGAGTCTGAGTCTGCACACATTCCAGTGAGCGCGGTAGTATAATATTATATGTATAGATATATAATTTGGATCGGACTGCACGCCGCAGTAATATATGGTGGACCTGGCTGCACGCCACAGTATCATAGCGCTTGGGCCTAAGGAGCCCCTCCGAAGTCTGCACACACCCCCAGTGAGCGCCGTCGACGTTAAATGGCTGCACGCGGCAGCGGTATATATATTGGAGCGGGCTGCACGCCGCAGCATTATACTTATGTATATTCATATATATACGAAAATACTGATATGATATAGACATATGTATATGTCTCCATATATTGAGATAGCTGTATACCGTAGTGGTATGAGTGAGAATGTGGTCAGTGTGGGACCTAGATGGCATAGATGTGGACCGGATATTGGGGGTATTCATTATAGTGATGACTTACCTGTGAGGTTACCCTTAGAACTGTATAGTGATAGTACAGGTGTTCTCACTTCCAATCGTTGTTTACTATTGTTACTCACTGAGTTGAAATATACTCACCCCACTCCCCCGCGTTTTTGTGTGTGCAGATATACAGGATTAGGAGGGCAGTTGAGCTATCGCAACTGCTTGTGTTATCGCCATTCTATGGAGACTTCGAGGTAGCTGCCGACGTCCGCAGGACCCGATATTCCTTCCTACTGTCTTTGATTATGTATTGTTATTTCTTTCCGCTCCGAGCTTTGGTTGTAAACCTTATTACACTTATGTTCTTTAGAGGCTCATGACTCTTGACCCTTCGGTCTGAGGGAGTTAATATGTTTTGGGACTTGGTTCCCTGTTTGATATATTTATATCACTGTTGCTTATGACTTGATATGCTTAAATGGCCTAAAGAGAGCTTCTAGCCCCGTTATTGTTATTGATTGGTCAGGCTGGCTTAGCAATGTGCTAGGCGCCATCACGACCGGATTTGGGGTCGTGACAACGATGCTACTGCGAAGAGCTGTTAATGATTTAAGACTATGGTTAGCTAACTTATATTTTAAAATTTTACCTATTTTAACTAGGTGATATGCTATCTACACTACACTACTACTATTAATCTATCTATTACATTGTTTTTGTTTTGGTCTTTCTACTTATACATGCTACATTACATTTAAAACTATAGATCTATACTAATACTAAACAGCTAATGAAAAGAGTGAACTACAAATATATAATAACAACTGAATCAAACACTTGAAGTTCATTTCATCATTTAGCATTTCAACATTTACATCTTCAGTTGAACAAGGGAATGTACCTGGTTCAACAAAATAGAAGCTGATGAGTTCTAGGGGGATTAGAAGCAAGCGATCAGTAACAGGCTCAAGCAAAGCAATGCAACAGTGTAAGATGGAATATCAACGAACAGAAAACCGCAGCAACAGCAAATATGAAATCCCAGAAGAGATCGAGCGGGAAACCCACACACAAACAACTTAACCAGTGATTGCTACTTGAAATATGCAGGAAAACTATTTGCTATTAGCTATTATATTTTTACTCTGAATTTCTCTATTGAAAAACCAGCCTATGTGAAAAAACCCCATAATCAGTATTTTTAGGGGGTATTTATAGGTATAGAATGGCAGATTTCTTGGGGGGAAAGAATAGGAGTTAATTCCATTTGTTCCCCCTTAAAAATTACTAAATCTACACTTACATCCCATTTTCTGTTATAAGATCCCTTCCAGCATGTGCTGGAAGGTTCCTTTTTATTCTATTCCTATGCTTTTACCAAAGTGTCCCTATTAGTTCCGGATTTTTACTGATTTTCCTTTTTAGGTAGACCATTATACCCCTCAATCTCTGCAATATTGCAGAAATCAGAAGCATTAATGACTCCTATGTCCCTATATGCTCTATTTAATCTACCATTTTACCAATTTGTGTTCCTTTTATGCTCTTAAGGAGACTGCTGAATTACCCGACCTAACTAGGTCAGGTTTTCAGCATTTTTAGACTTATTTAACTAAGGGCCAGTCCTTGCATTGGTATTTAAGGACTGGCCAGTTCTATCTTAAGGAACAATTTCAATTTTAACCCTTTTTGTTTCATTTTCTATTAATTAAAACTTTTATTTCATTTTTAGGCTAATTGCAGGACTAGCCTGCTTTATTGTTATACTTAGACTATTTAAAATGTATCCAGTCTCAAGTTGAGACTTGGCTTGGGCAATTGAAGCCCATTTGCTGAACACAGGCTGGGCTAAGGCCTTTGCAGACCTAGCCACCTGTGATTCAGGGCTCAATTTGAGCCTTGGTAAGTCTGAACTTGCAAACTTAAACCAATTTACACAACTAGCCCATTTAAGGGTGGGCCAGTATGTGTAGGACTTTGCAGAGTTGGTCAATTGCAAAATTGACTACTCTTGGTCACTTATTTATCTTATAACCTTTTTTTCATTTTTCAATTTTAACCTATTTCATAACTAGCCAATTTATGAAACTTAGTACTATTGCAGCTATAACCAATTTCCTAAGACTAATGGGCATTAACAACTGCTCATACTAACAATAAACTATTGCAAACTCAGCCATTTCAACATATAATTGCACACATAGACACATGAAACCAAACATTGTTCATCAATCAATTAAAACTCAGAAGGGAAGTTTGATAATGTTGAATCTTAACCAATCAACTCACATAACTCAATTTCATGTAGCAAAGTGTCAATTAACATCAATCAGACTTAATTACAACCAATTTATGTTAAATGATTCACTGTAAGGCCCAAAACTCTTAAAGTTCATGGACATATACTTAATAGAGACTAGATCTCATAACAGTCAACAAGAAATGAAATATGGCTTATATCAGACATAAGAACAATGGACCTTAACAGAATAACATAAGCATGGTAATCAGAATCCACTTCCAAATACTAATCCTAGCTTGATATAGACATGAAGATGAAGAAAAAAAGAATATGGAGAAACAGTGAAGAAGAAACCTAAATCTATCATGTAAAAATGACATAAAGAGAAGCAGATACAGATTAGAATACTTATTTAGCAGATAAAAGAAAATAAGAGGTGATATAGACATGTAATGAGGCTAGACTTGCACTAAAACAAACAGAAGGGATGTTGAAAACCAACAAATAAGAAAACCCTAAATATAAACAAAGGATGTGAAGATATCTAGAACAGAGAAGCAAACCTAGATTAAACACAAGATAACTCTGATATAAGAGATGAAGAAAGACGGCTAAACTTTCACTAAGACTAAACATGCAAAGAAATAGAAAGAAGATCAGTCAAGATATTGCAAACTAATAAAAGACAACGTAATACAAAGATGAAAAAGAATGAGAGTCAAACAAATAAACTAGTATTAGAACTAAACATGCAGAATAATAGAAGAAATATCGGAAACCAACAAGATGAGGAACCCTAATACTAAAAGAAGATGAAGAAGCACAGGGACATCAAGATTTTTAAAACAGAGAAGCAAACCACAAGATAACCCTAATGAAAGAAAATGGCTAAATTTTCACTAAAACTAATCATGCAAAGAAACAGAAAAGAAGGATAGTCATGGTATTGTAAGCCAACAAATCAAGACAGATCTTTTTAAGCCAGAGAAATAAACAAAGATAAAAATAAAATCAAAACAACAAGATAACAAAACAAAAGCCAACATAAAAATGAGCAGACGAAAGAAAGCAAATAAACACAAAGAGTGAGGGGACTTAGCTTGCAGGGCCGGTCCCCTGAGCTTGCCTTTTTCACTCTTTTCTTTTTTACTCTCCTTTTCAGGCTTCTTTTCCTCTTTTCTTTATTTCTTTTTCTCGTTTTCTTTGTTAGACTTCAAGGTGAAGTATTTTTGAGATCTGGTTTGGAGGGGGGTATTCACAAGGGTAAAGGTAAGATCTTGGCAAGGGGTTTTGTTTGAGTCGCCGGAGTTAGTGTTCCGGCGACTTCTTTTTGGATATTCGAGAAGATCAGGGAAGATTCGAGGGAAACAAAGGTTGTGGGGGGATAGATCGGGCTGAGGTGATCCTGTGGTGTCTATTCGGGGTGGGTTCTCATAGGTTGTGGTCACTGGAGATAGACCCTGATGACCGGAGTCTCAAGAACAGGGGGTGTTTCAAGGTTTCTCGGGGTTCTGGGTAAGATTTGAGATGAAGAAGAAGATGAGAGTGGTCTTGGGGTATGGGGTGTGGCCGGAGACCACCGTGGGAGGTGGTGGCCTCCATGGCCAGTGAAGTTGCAGAGGGGGGGATGAAGAAGAAGGGTGAGAGAGGGGGGCGGCTAGGGTTTGGGAGGTTACAAAATGGTTGGTCTCAACAGACCAAAGCCTTATATAGTCGTAAAGGCTGAGGTGATCTTGGCCGTTGAATTGTTGATGATCAACGGTCAAGACTAATGTTACATAAACGACGCTGTTCCATTTGCAATGAGACCAATGGTCTCTTCCGTCAGATCACCTTAAACGAACGACGCAGATTCAATCTTGAAATTAGCTAATTAATTAATTCCGGTCAATTATCTCAGCCGTTGGATTTGGCTTGATGGACGACTGAGATTAATGGTATCTATTGAACTGGACCGGCTCTTTGGGCCACTGATTTGAATTTCTTTTGGCCCAATGCGACTATACCTATGTATATTTTTTTTGTATTTTCTCTGGTATTTTAATTATTTTTTATGTATTTTCTTGTTGTATTTTATTTTATATTTTTATATTCTTTTCCAATTACTCAAATTCTTTTAATTTCCTATTTTTTTCAATTTTTCTGTTATTTTTTGCTATTTTCTACTATATTCCCCTAATTTCCGCTAATTAAAGCTATTTTTTGTTAATTTTCTTTTTAACTACTTAATCCAAAATACATGTATCTCTCCTATTTTTTTTATTTTCTAATTTCTAATTATTCAAACACACAAAGTGTATCTAATTCCAAACAAGACATGCAATTACATTAAAATATATTATTTTATTTTAATTTTGGAATTTACTTACTTAGTGCAAAAATCATGTGCTCACAGCTAGAAATCCGGATAAGGAATTCTGTTAACCCGAGAGAAGGTGTTAGCCACTCCCGGATTCCGTGGTTTTAGCACGGTTGCTCAACTGTCGTTTTTGACTTTACTTGATTTCGTTATATGCTTTTATAAAATGTGAATGTTTCGTTTTTGATATTTTAACGACTTGCGACATTGCGAAAACGTATTTCGAGTCACACCGCAACCAGTACGCCTGTGACTTTAATACGTTTCAGCTTCGTTAGGATTTAAGATTTGAGTCACATTAGATGTGCACTCGTATTAAAGAATGTATATTTTAAATTGTGCCTATAATGACTAACGGCATATTATACTTTAGGAAAGACCGTGAAATTCACTAAACGGTCTTCCCAAGTCTATCACTTATTAACGTTCATATGGGAGCCCCGCGTATTTTGTTCTTATACGAGGCTCATCCCGTTATTTTAGAAGTCCAATCCTAATAAATGCTATATTCTCTATTTTTGGTTTTTTCCATAATTATTTTACTTCTTTTATATTTTCAGAACTGTGTCCAGGCCCATTATTCCATTTCCCGGCCTGGACGTTTGTGGACTAAATTTAATAGTCCAGTTCGCACAACTAGGTTTCACAAACCCAATATATGTGAAAGTCGTTATTCAGAGGCCCAGAGATGGATCCAGTTGCATCTGGGTCTGTACTATCTATCAAGCCCAGATCAGATGAGAGTAATATAAAGCAGAATCGATATTTCATAACTAACATACAAACATTCATCAAACAGTAGAGTAAATTAACCAATGGAATTTTATTTCATAAGAAACAGAAGTAAAAGTTTAACAATATTAATTCTAATTCTAATTACCAATTACTAACTGAACTTAAACAATAGTCTACTGTCCCAGCTACTTTAAACGGTGAGACGATGCTTAATAGTGCAAATTGAATTGTTATTAATTACTGATTCTAACTCATACTATTCTGGGTCGTAATTAAGCTAAAATAAATGACAGAGCACGCTGTAACTTGATTTACTTATTTCAAATTATCATAATCTAATTAAGTGAGATAAGTTAATTTGGTTACTATTCAGATTACGAAGCTATTTTTAGTTAGATGAGTTAAGATTACGAATTAACCTATTTTGACCCTAAATCTAAAGGTGATTATGTCTACGTGTACTCTACCCTACTCTATCTATTACACTGTTTTAGTTTCGTACATATTTACCTATTACAAATATTCCTATCAAATTACATAAGATCTAATACACCATAACTATAAATCTATGAAATACAGTTGAAGACTTCATTCGAATAACTCATGAACTTTTCATTTCTTCAATTGATTGGCAATTACATTTCTGGATAGAAAGTTTACCTGGATCAGTAAATGAAACTTATGAGTCTAAGAAGTAATGAGATGAAGAATAGTCAGCGATTACAGTAGCAGAACAGTAGAAGAGCAGATCACAACAAAGCAACAATAATAGCCAAGTATAATCTTCAAACCCAGTAATTAAGCAAGCCAGCAAACAGAATTAAGAAATCCAATTGAGTCCAGAATTATAGAACAACAGAAGACTCTAGTTGAACTCCAGAATTCGCACCACTCGACTTAACTCGGAATTTTTACTCTCTATCTATAGTGTATAACCATTAATTTTGTACCCCAGATTGTTCAACCTCTAATTCAGGCTCAAATGAGGCCTATTTATAAGTGATTTGAATGAAATTTTGAGGGGGAAATTCAAAATTTTTATTCTTAATTCCCTCCTCTTAATTCTCTTATTAGTTACAGTTACCTTCATTTTAGGTTCGAAATGCTTTCCAGCCCCTGCTGGAAGGTTCTAGGGAATTCTTTTTTTTCTATTAAGGGCATATTACTATGGTGCCCTCACTTGCTAAGGGTTATCACAGTTATATCTTTTTACTAGGCCTGTTTTGCCCTTTATTTTATGTCTAATTACAGAAATACTAAGCCTTAAAGTCTGTTTTGTCCCTATAGGCTCTATTAAATTCATAATTATACCATTTATTATTCCCTTTGTACCCTTGTTGTTATTTAATATTTATCCGACCTACTGATGGTCAGAGTATCTTAGGTTTAATACTATTTAACTACTAGCCACTATCTTCTAAACCACTTAAGACTTGACCAGATTTTAACCCTAGTTCCTTTTCAATTTTAGCCTCTTTTAACTGACTTGGACTAATTTAAAATGTAACCATTTTATTATCACTAGCTAATCAGAATTAAATCGCAGAACTAGCCTATTTAATGTTTCAGAAATGGCCAGACTAATTACAGAGTCCAGATTATTTCAACAGTAGCCTGACTAAGCTATTTTCAATAAGAGCCAGATTACTAACTATACTTGTCTTTACAGCTATAACCAATACCACAAAGCACAATAGAATTTAACATAGTCTAAAATATGAATCAATTACAAATATAGCCAATTTATGTCATTTTGCATAGATAGCCCTAATCATAAATCATTCTTCAATTAACCAGAACTCGGAGGGAAATTTGAAAATGGTTGAATCCCAATTAACTAAATTTTAATTTCAGACTAGGCATAGTGAACAAATCACACATAAAGAAACATATTCAAAATAAGATTCATATGTTGAACTTATAAAAAAACCTAAGGACCTAAAATAGATCACTTATGTGCAAAGAACAGGATAGATGAGATTATAATAGGGTAATAATAGAAATACTCAGAAGACTAACAGTCAGGAACATGCAAAGATTATACAGAAATCTTAGAAGACGAACAGTAAAAAGCATGCTAAAATCACATGCAAAAGTCTTAGAAGACAAATAAGCAAAAAAACATGCAAGAGATCAAATACAG
Organism: Nicotiana noctiflora; assembly: GCA_032618575.1. Taxonomy (NCBI): domain Eukaryota; kingdom Viridiplantae; phylum Streptophyta; class Magnoliopsida; order Solanales; family Solanaceae; genus Nicotiana; species Nicotiana noctiflora. The sequence goes on from JASVEL010013020.1 coordinate 103,979, forward strand.
AAGACTTAGAAGAGGAAAGCAAAGAAAACGTGCCAGAGATCAAATACATAAAACTTAAAGCAAAAAAAAAGCAAAGAACACTTTGCTTGCAAGATTTGTCTCATGTTATTCTCTTTCTTCTTTATTTTCTTCCTTTCTTTCTTTTCTTTTTCTTTTCTTCCTTCAGGCTTCAAGATTGCAAAGACTTGAAGTCTCATGTTTTTCAAATCTCCTCGAATGGGTTTATTTTTTGCTGGAGGTAGGGTTCCGGCGAACTTCTTTGCAAGATTCGAAAAAATCCAAGGTTATTCGAAGCAAACTAACTACATAGGGTGAAAGATCCCCTCAAAGTGGTTATCTTGTGTAAATCTAAAAGGCTGAGTCATAAGTTGAAGGTCACCAGCAAAAGCTCCGGTGACCGGATGTCACGACCCAAATCCGGTCGTGATGGCGCCCAATAATTAAGCTAGGCTAGCCATACCAACAATTACTTCTCACGATGAATACCAGTCCAAATGGACATTCCAAGAAGGATATATGAGTCAAAGAACTCCAATAATAATAATAATGAACAAAATACTGAGAACTGCGAAAATAACTGACACTCCCATAGATCCGGAGTCACAAATCTAGAGCCTGTATCAAAACCCAACAGAAATAGGGAATAATGTATAGAAATATTCAAGTCTGAATGTATAATAACAACTGAAAAGAGGAGGAGGAGGAGCTAGGTTCTGCGAACGTCGGCAGCTACCTCAGCAATTC
>JASVEL010013021.1:0-112514 GCA_032618575.1 Nicotiana noctiflora
GAAATGCACCCCCGACTCTTTTTAATCTAACTACGCCGTTCCGTTGAGTAGCAATTCCCTAGCTAATCTTGCTTGTAACATAAGGTCTATCATTTAACAGGTTTGGAGATTACACACATGAGTAAGGAAGATTGAATAGAGATACGAAGACTAATTCAGGTTTACATGCTTATCTAACGACAATGTATCTTTGGCCTAGCTACGCTTTTCCATAACCAAGACTAACAATACAAGCTTAATTGGAGACTAACAGAATGTAATTGAATATAAGACGACTACATGTTTTCAATAGACTTTATGCATAAGCTTCAAACTTCATTCTTGTCGAACCAAGGAACTACAATAAAAGAGGTGTGTACCTGGAATGCGGAAGAACAAGGAAGAGTGAACGATGGCAATGCAGCAATAGCAACAAGAAACAGTAACAGGAGCAGCAACAGTCAAAGACCAACAACAACCAATAGTAAACCAATAGCAACAACAACCAGTGAACCAGCTACAACCCAACGACCAACAGTAATCGAACTTTATCAATCACCGAATCAGTGACTAAGACTTGAACCAAGCAAGCAATAAACAACCAGGCAGCACTCAACTAAATACACCAGTAGCAAACTACAAACCAGCCTCAACCATACTGAACCAGCAACAACAATGACCAAGCAGTAACAACCAATGGACCAGCAGTCACTTAGACCAACAACCAGTGACAAACTAATGAAACAAACAACAACAAACCAAACCAGGCAGCACTCTATAGATCAGCCAGCAACCAACAGACCAAGAGCAGCAACAATAGACCAAAACAACTCAAGAGCTACCCAAGTCAGATGTAACAGCTACGACCAAGACAAGCAGCAACAACTACACACCAGTGGCAGCAACAATATACCAAAGCAAATCAAGAGCTACCCAACTGATATGTAACAGCAACAACCAATGCACGACAACAACAACAATGTCTGCAACATCAACAACCCAGGCAGCAAACAAACAATATCCAACCAGCAACCACACGAATACAAACACCACCCCAAAACTGGCCAAACACTTAATCACTGAAGCAAAAACAATCGAAACAGTGACCCAGGCCAATGGAACAGTAGTTTTCTTTTCTGTATCCTTTATGTGTATAAGGAAATGAACCCCTGCTCCTACTTTCTCTCCAGGTACTCTGAAAATCTCTACTGTATGTCTATGTTCTCTCCAGGTATTTTTGCTTATCACAGATGCTCTCAAGTGTCTCTATCAATCTCTATCAATGTCTATTTTGATGCTATATTTATAGCTCAAAGCCCCTCCAGAACACCTGCCCCTAAGGTTACTATCACCCTGCCCACTCCCAACTCTGCCAGACCCATCAAATTCCCTGCATTCCCCACTACCTACTGTCCAAAGTATGGACTCAGCATTAAACAATGCTGGTGGCAGTGAGCCTCAGTGGGATGCCCTGCTGTGCTCAGTTCCACTAGCCCTTATATGGGTGTGTGATTTAAACAATTAACCTATTAACTACAACCCACTAACCTGAATCAAACAGTAACCGACCCCTACTCTAGTGAATTGTATCAGGCAGATTCAAGGGATCAATGAACTAATCAAAAATATGAATTAATTGCTTGACGACCTTAATCACATTGAACCTATGATTCATTTTAACAACTAAAAACAGAGGGAATTGGCCAAATAAAAGGCCTCAAATGAGAAGAACAAACCAACGGGTATGAGAAATTAAAAGCATGAGAAGTTGAATTGAAACAACGAATAAAACAAACACACATATTCACCAAATCGAACTAAATTGACCAAAGAAGAAACGAATACCTCGTAAGAAAACTGCCGACCAAACTTCGAACCAAAATTCGGAATTATTGAAGCCAAACGGGCTTTAATCGAGATGTTCTCGATTGAGAACACCTAGACTAAAGTCCCTTGGACTTCAATTGTGGCTAAGCCGGCTCGAATTGGGTTTCTTCAAAATTAGGGTTCTTGGGCTCGGATTTTGGGGCTTTTGCATTTTTGGTTAGATTCGAAGCAAACCAATGTCATTGGGAGTGTGGGGGAGGTGTGAGGAGACTGTGGTGTGAATTTGGGGTGATTTGGCATAGATTCGAGTTTGACTCGAATCTTCAAATGAAGATTCGAGGAGCTCCGGCATGATTCGAGGTTAGTGGAGGCTGGGTTCGTGATGGGGGAGGTGAGGGGAAGGTTTTGGCGTTGGTTTGGTGGTGATTGGCCTACCGGAACCGCCGTGAGGCGATTTCCGGCAGGCGGCGCAAGGTGGCGGACGGCGGCGTTACGCCTGGTCTCTAAGGACCTTTGGGAGACGAAGGGAGAGGGGGGGTCTGGCTTGGGGGGGCGGGGTATGGAAATGGGTTTATATACGTTTTGAGTAGTTAAATCCCGATCGTTGGATCAAACTTGATCAACGATCAGGATCTTCTCACTTAAACCAAACGGTGTCGTTTGGTCAAGTCATAGGCTGAATGCATATTAGAATTAAAGGATTAATCTGGGCCGTTGGATAATAAAATCCAACGGTCCAGATCAAGTGTTACATAGGCTGAGGCTGGACGGGTATTTGGGCCAGATCAGAGGCAATTCATTTGGGCCTGGCTTTTAGACTAAATTTGGCCCAGCTCGGATCTTCATGAGGTATTATGTGCATATGTGTATATATATATATATATATATATGTATATATACATATATATATATGTATACACGCATATGTATATATATCAACCTATAACACCGCTGTTCTTACTACAACTAACGCACACAATTACATATCACCCAAAAATGTAAATCACATGACTTCGATATCAAACACTGCAAATGCAAAGCCTAGCATATATTTTTGTATTTTTTAATTTAAATAAATAAACGTGCACACAAAAGATAAAATTAACACAAAATCACACAAATCATGCCCAACACGAAACTATTTTTATTTTGAATTTTCTGGGAGTACTTCTCGAGTAAGGCAAAAATCACGTGCTCACAATGTTCACACTCAAAATGGTCTTGCAGAGTCTTTAATTAAACATCTGCAATTGATAGCAATACCGTTACTCATGAAAACGAGGCTGGCCACTTCTGTTTGGGGTCACGCCATTTTGCATGCAGCAATGCTAGTTCGTCTCAGACCGACAAATTATCATAAATATTCCCCGTTGGAATTAGTTTTGGGTCATGAACCTAATATATCCCATTTAAGAACTTTTGGATGCGCGGTATATGTGCCTGTAGCACCGCCATATCGCACCAAAATGGGTCCGCAAAGAAGGTTAGGAATATATGTTGGGTTTGAATCGCCCTCCATTATTCGCTACCTCGAGCCATTAACGGGAGATTTATTTATTGCACGATTTGCAGACTGACGATTTGATGAGACACTTTTCCTAAAATTAGGGGGAGAAATTGGTGAAACCAAACGGAAAATTTTGTGGAAAAATCCATCATTATCTCATCTTGATCTACGTGCCTCTATTTGTGAAAAAGAGGTACAAAAGATTATTCATTTGCAGAGAATAGCAAATCAAATGCCCGATGCATTTACGGATATGAAAAGGATAACAAAATCACATATCCATGCGGAGAATGTTCCAATCCGTATTGATGTCCCTATTGGACAATCTTCTAGTGTCATAGCTAATGAGTCAAAAGCACGCATGAAACGTGGTAGACCATTAGGTTCCAAAGATCGAAATCCTAGAAAAAGGAAAATAAATGATCAAAATGACACTATGAAAGAATCTCATGAAGAAATCCACGACTTAATAAATTCTGAGATTCATGAGGAATCCACTGAGCCCGAGACTCAAGAAAATAAGGAACTATCAATAAATCCAATCGATATTGAGACAAATTTGAATCGATTGGATATAGTGGTGGATTATGTCTTTGCATATAATGTTGCATCCAACATTATGCAAGAAAATGAGGATCTTGAACCTCAATCTGTTGGAGAATGTCGACAAAGACTTGATTGGCCAAAATGGCAAGAAGCAATCCAATCGGAGTTGAATTCACTTGCAAAACGTGAAGTTTTTGGGCCTGTAGTCCAAACACCTAATGGTGTTAAGCCCGTTGGCTATAAATGGGTCTTTGTACGCAAGAGAAATGAGAAAAACGAGGTACAAAGATATAAGGCACGCCTTGTTGCACAAGGATTTTCACAAAGACCTGGTGTTGATTATGAAGAGACATATTCACCCGTTATAGATGCTATAACATTCCGTTATCTCATTAGTTTTGCTGTCCATGAAAAACTTGACATGCATTTAATGGATGTGGTTACCGCCTACCTTTACGGCTCACTTGATAATGAGATATACATGAAAATTCCCGAGGGCTTCAAAATGCCTAATAATTCAAAATCCCGGAAATATTTTCAATCAAATTGCAAAGATCTTTGTATGGTCTAAAGCAATCAGGACGAATGTGGTATAATCGTCTTAGTGAGTATTTATTAAAGGAAGGCTATATAAATGATGTCATTTGCCCATGTGTTTTCATAAAGAAAACAACATCGGAATTTGTTGTACTTGCCGTATATGTTGATGACATAAACCTTATTGGAACTCCTATAGAACTCCAAAAGGCAATTGATTATTTAAAGAAGGAATTCGAGATGAAAGATCTCGGAAAGACAATATTATGTCTTGGTTTGCAAATTGAACATTTGGCAAATGGAATTTTTGTTCATCAATATACCTACATAGAAAAAGTACTTAAACGGTTTTACATGGATGGAGCACATCCATTAAGTACTCCGATGGTTGTTCGATCACTTGATGTGAACAAGGATCCATTCCGACCTCAAGAAGAGAATGAAGAGCTACTTGGTCCCGAAGTACCATATCTTAGTGCAATTGGTGCACTAATGTATCTTGCCAATACTACAAGGCCCGACATAACTTTTCCAGTTAATGTCTTAGCAAGAATAGCTCTGCTCCCACAAGGAGACATTGGAATGGGATCAAACACATATTGCGGTATCTAAAAGGAACTACCGATATGGGCTTATTCTATGGCAACAATTGCAGTCCCGATCTTGTTGGTTATGCTGATGCTGGGTATTTATCCTACCCACACAAGGCTCGATCTCAAACAGGTTATGTGTTTACCTGTGGAGGCACTTCCATATCTTGGCGATCGACTAAGCAATCAATTGTGGCTACTTCATCTAATCATGCCGAGATAATTGCTATTCATGAAGCAAGTCGAGAGTGCGTGTGGTTGAGGTCTATAATACATCTTATTCGAGATAAATGTGGTGTGAAATGTGACAAGTTACCCACTATTTTGTATGAAGACAATGCAGCATGCATAGCTCAATTGAAGGGAGGATTCATAAAAGGAGATAGGACAAAGCACATTTCACCAAAATCACTTATTATGGACTACAAGAAAAAGGCCAAAGAATCACTTACATTGAAACTGATATAAAAACTTTGTCGACGTCAACCTTCAAGAAGCTAGTGTACAATATTGGGATGCGAAGGGCTAAGGATGTGAATTGATGCTCTCATCGGGGGAGTTAATGCGCGTTGCACTCTTTTTCCCTTACAAGGTTTTGTCCCACTCTGGGTTTTCCTTGCGAGGTTTTTAACGAGGCAACCAAAAGGCGTATTATTAGATATGTGTACTCTTTTTCCTTTTCTAGATTTTTTTCTCATTGGGTTTTATTTTAGTTAAGGTTTTAATGAGGCACATTACTTATTGAGTAGACATTCAAGGGGGAGTGTTAAGAATAGAATTCTACTTGGAGTGAATGTCTATCTTGTGGAGAGTTTTACTTTGTGACTAAGTCATATTTCTCCTATAAATAGAGGGGTCTTACCCCATTGTAAATCATCGCAAAATTCAATAAGAATTTCTTCTCTCTCTTTCTTTGCAATATTGCTCTTGTTCTTTCATTATTTTATAACAGTATAATAATTATAATTACTTCTTGTTTGCCAAAACGTAATTATAATGTGATTTTCACCATCATGTTTGGTTGGACAAGTTTAATTAGATAGCTAAATAAATTTTTGTTCACATTAACTTATCAAATATATTAAGAGACTGTTTGAAAGTCAGATATGAATTGAATTTGAATTTAAGTGTAATTCGGTGTAATTACATAATTTGGCATGTTTGTCTAGCCAAGTAATTACTTGATCAACATGGAAAGTAATTGAGAGGGTATAATTGCACTTTCTATTTTCAAGAGGGAGGTGAGAAATAGTGGTAATTACACTGTGCAATTACAATGTAATGTAACTTTTCTAATTTCTTTTCTTCTTCTTTTTTCAAATATAGTAAGTACTTCTCTTTTTTCCAAAATTTCTTTGTATTTCTCTTATCCTCATTTTTAACCTTCCAACATGTTGCTTATATGCTTCCATATAATTTTACAACTTCTCACATTTTGCTTCTTTTTCTATTTTCTTCGTTATTCTTTGTTATTGAATACAATTTCGTATTTTACTAGCTTCATTTTCTATTCATTAACTATAAAATAATTATCAAGAAAAAGTACCTTTATCTTTTTGTTATTTAAAAAGCACAACAAATCATAAATTTCATTTTACTTATACGAGTTGGTAAAATTTTTCAATTTATAATTGAAATTTTTATTAATTATTTTAAGTTAAAATATTATCTATTTGAAAGATAGTCAAGCTACCGATAATTTTTCTGATATAAGTGACCAATTAATAATTATTTAATTTTTCTTAAATATAGTTAAAATACCTTATTATAAGTAATATCAAGCATTTGTTATATATACATGTATTGATCACACATTAATGAGTTAGCAAAGACAATAAATTGTTATTGCAATTTTGATTAATTCATTTAAGTAATTGTTTATTTATTTGGAAGATACTTAGCACTACTTTTAAGATATTATCTATCAAGTTATAATTATTTAATATATTTTGATAGGTTAATTTGAAAAAAATATTCGTTTAATTATGCAATTACACATGTCCAACTAAATATGATAGTGAGAATTATATTGTAATTACGTTTTGGCAAACAAACATGTCATTGTAATTACTACACCATGTACTTGGCATTCCAAACAGACCCTAAGTCACAGTGGTAGTTTTATTCTAACAGTGTGAAAACTGTCGTATTTTGTACCAGAGCAATAAAAACCAGCTGATTTCGTTATCTTTCTAGCATCAGTATCTCAATTACGTATAATTCCAAAGAGCCAAACATTTGATTTACTTATGGATAAGATTACTATGAGAGTACGCATTTTATTTTCATTCGCATAGTCAGCTTCCTTGAAATATGTTACAGGAGGTAGAGATTATTTCGTAGCATCAAAGTTGCAGTGCAACAATTTTCTAAATAGTCATGCCAATCTTTGTCCAATTGATCTTTTTGTCCTGCAATCTTTGCTTTAATGCTATACATAATAGTCCAATTTTAATAAAATTAATTAGCAAGTCAGCTTCGTTTAAAGATTGTAACTGAAACCATGGAAGTCAAGGAATACTGCTTGCCAACAACATCATATAAATTATGGAAATAAAGAGTAGTTTATCTGTACAAATTGAACCAAGGGATGAGATGAGGGGGGAAAAAAAAAAGTAGAGAGGAAATTGAACTAAAGAAGCACACCGAGAGAGGAAAAAACGAAGGGAGAAAATTACAAAATAGAAACAATGAATAACGGATATTTACACCTTTCTTTACCTATTTATCAAATTATTTGCTAAAGCCTCCTCCAATATGTTGAACTTTTCCCAACTTGGCACCAATCTGTTGTTGCAGAGGCTCAATGAATAAGTAGCACAAGACCTCAATGAGCTGATCAGCGTTTCACAGATGTTAACCGTCACTTTTTTTTTTTTTTTGCAGCTGACCACCTCAACTTAAGTCTGTAAGCACTTTGTTTCTCAATCTTGAATGTTCTCATTGAATTATCTTGTCGGGGCGATTTCATCAGCATAGATTGAAACACAAGCATCTGCTGCTCCAGCAGCAAGCAGCACTTGATAGGGGTGGAAGGTAAGACATCTTACAGAACCTATCTTCTGAGCCATGAAGGTGGACAAATATCTTATGGTGCCTAATTGCTCACCTTCCAGGTTAAAAACTTTTATTAGCTGCTTAGCCGAACCACTTGCTATAAGGGGTGCATGACGATGAACAGCTAGAGCTGTTAGCGATCCCCTATGAGCATCAATTGTCAAGTATGCTTCCTTCAGATTTCTCATATCAAGGAACTGAATATCACCAGCTTGAGAGGCACTGACAATCTAAGAAAAGAGAAAAAAAAGTTCAGGCATTCTTTGGTTTCCAGAAAAATATATCACAAGGATAAAATATTTAACACGAAATCTAAAGGTTTTATCTTTTATAAAGAATGATTAATGGTATGCCGAAAACAAAGAGAAAAGTTGAAAGAGTAAGTGTGACGCAGATAACAGTGATCACCTTTGCTGGTTCAAGTCCGGGTTGAAAGCCGATCCCCACAACTCTTTCCACTCTTTGGGTGTGAGGCCGTGATGCGCAAACAAGCCTAAACAAATATAATTTTAGCATCAAATGGAAACTGAGATTAGTGTTTCACGCAAGAATAATACATGCATGTAAATCCACCTGCTAACATACAAGATGAATTACTAGAATGGTTACCCAAATCTTGGCGTACTGAATTTGGACTTAACAACCCTAAAATCAACGAGAAGATGGATATCTTCTAAAAAAACCCTAAAATCACACTCCAAAAGACATGGTTCTCCTACACCACCCAACAACAACAGCAACAACAACCCAGTATAATCCCACTTAGTGGGGTCTGGGGAGGGTAGTGTGTACGCAGACCTTACCCCTACCATGGGGCAGAGAGGCTGTTTCCAAATACCCTGGGGCAGACCTTACCCCTTCTCCTACATCATCCAGGCACCCACTCTGTCCAAATGAGACAAAACAAAACTAAAAGTTGGATAATGCAATCACCATGACATCGCATCAATTATCCTATAGAACCAGCGTAGCAAGAAAGCAGAAAAGAAAATCACACCATTTAGTAAGCTTCATACTTACAGTTCAGGCATTCTAATATCAAATAGTTTGACACATCCATCCATAAAGCCAGCAGCAAAGTGTCCCGTGTGAACTTGAGAAGCAGACTGCATAACATCAGAGAGATACAATAAGCATCCATCAGATTAGAATCTATACACTATTCAAATCTAAGCAACCATATGCTGTCTCTAGTCCAAAAGTGCAAAACACTCACAAGCGCTGCGGAATAGAACCCGTGGATAACTGAAAAAGGAGGGGAAAAAAAGGCTAGAATAGAAGAAAAAGTTATGTCAAGACAAGAATAGAAGAAAAGTTATGTGTGTATATAGTGCCACGGCCACCTCCTTTCAGGAGACTAGCCATGCCTATTCACCTAAAACAGGAGCATCCTAACCTCCCTTCCATTCAAGCCTAAGCATTACAAATAAAGCTGGATGAGTTCTTCATTTCTAGCCTTATAGGTTTATTTATCTTACCATATTATAAGATAGTTCACAGTTCACAATTCAAGAGGCATACACCTCTGGCCAAAACATAATCATCGTGTATTCATGCTATGCCTTTTAGAGGCAGTATCAGCACTTGATGCTCATCTCTATCAAACTTAGCTGATAACATCGAACTAAATTTACCATGAACTTAGAAGAATAAGTCAATGTCATTCCCTAGCCCAATGTATTGCAATGGATTAGATCATTAGACCACTCTTTTCCTTATACCAGCTTCCAATACAACACACACCTTCCTACATAGGTACACTGTATATATTATCTATAATAGTTAATGATTTAAAAAGTTATCATAACATCCTGCTTTAAAGTCCATGGGCACAAAAAAATTTCTATATCTTCCGGAAAAAGTTTCTGCAAAACATATATATACTGGAAAAAAGGTTGTGCATAAAGAAAACACGTTGAATAGTCTATAGTTTTTTGAAGTCTGGAGTGCTTTGTGAGTGAGAAAAGAACCTTTGTTTGGAAACACCCTCAAAATACTTCTTCAGATAACAGCTTTTTTTAAAAAGTTTTGGGTATACTTCTTAAAACACTTTACCAAACACGTTTGGAAAACGTTCAGCAAGATTTCAGAAAATCTCCAACAAACAAATTCCACGCAAATCTTTATCCAGTACAGGCGTCATATATCAAGTGGCACATACAACTTGCCAGAGACATTTGCGCCACCAAAAAAGCCTAAATAGCAATTGAAGAAACATGCATTTTTTGGTATCTCATGCAGCATCACTCACTATGCTGGGCGATCTCTATCCTAATGTTTTACCTATTACTTAAAAATTAGTGTGCACATAGAGCATTAGAATCCTAAAGGTAATTGATCATATATATTAGTTCCATAAAATCTTAGGAGAAATGCCGAAAACTCACCAATGCTGAGATGCTGCAATCTGAGGATGTTGGAATTGTGTTAACAAGTTGTTCTTTATCAAGATCCCAAGCCATGATTGACGAAACTTCACCAGATGAAAACTGGTAACAATTTGAAAAGGTTGTATTAGTACATAATAGTACAAATGTGAGAGACAAGGATAGTGCAGTACATCGATGAACTATGATATGTTACATCCAAATAAATAGGAAACAGAGCAATTGTAATACAAAAGAGTATGCTGCGTCCAAACAAATGGAAAAATTACAATTACAATCCATAGGCCTTTTTAAGAATATATCTTGTTCAGACTTTGAAGGGGATGTTTCTTTCAGTTTCTTGCTCGGGTCTTCTATACATGATTGTACAATGGATCCCCCCTTGGATGTTTTTTCTTCTAATAAACTATTTACCTATCAAAAGATCACATCTAACCTAATGGAACTGAAGGTACTTGTGCATTCATATATTAATATCTGAAATGGCTAATATTACACAGTATTACCAGATATCCAGACTGCTGTTGCCAATCCACAACAGCGTTCACACTACGCACACCAGGTCGGTGACCTTGAATGGAAGAGAATGCAGAAACTAGTCTTTGTCGCCCTCTTACAGTATAGTCTTTCCAAATCCGTATGTTCCCATCACCTTTTATGAATGAAAGTTTGTTAAGATTTTAGGCATCAATGATAAATATAAATTAAACATCTGTGACAGCAAATCTTTACTTGAAGCAACAAGGAGCAGACTCTCATCTAGCTCATTCACAAGGCAAAGCTTTGAAATTCCTTTGTCAGGGTAACCATGGTTGTCAAAGCTGTTAAGAAGGGTAGCCTCCTCGTAATTCCATATCCTGTTCACAAAGACACAAGGGGTATGATATTTTATGCATCACATACAAATACATATGATATTTTATGCATCACATACAAATACATATTTGAAAAGATAAAATCTTAGTTAATCAATGCTCTTTTACCGCATCAAAGCAACTTAAAATCTCAAACTTAATGGCCAGAAACATTAAAAAGCCCAGGAATTGATACAGGTACAGCGAAGCAGTGATGCCATGGAACAAATTGAAACGTCATTAACTACCCTTTGATCTGTTAATTTGCTAAAACTGAACAAGAAACCTAACTCAAAACAAACTTTAAAGAGAAATTGGAAACATTTCAATGCGAACGCCGAACGACACAAGGGGCATGATATTTTATGCATCAATACATATTTGAAAAGATAAAATTTTAGTTAATCAATGCTCTTTTACCGCATCAAAGCAACTTAACATCTCAAACTTAATGGCCAGAAACATTAAAAAGCCCAGGAATTGATACAGGTACAGCGAAGCAGTGATGCCATGGAACAAATTGAAACGTCATTAACTACTCTTTGATCTGTTAATTTGCTAAAACTGAACAAGAAACCTAACGAGAAATTGGAAACATTTCAATGCGAACGCCGAACGACACACTCCAAGAAATGTTAACCATGCTCTTTTTTTTTTTTGGGGGGGGGGGGGGGTTGTTCCAGTAGGTCTTGTGTTCTTTTACAAATTTACTTGCATTCAGGAGTTCCGCTTGCTATTGACTGTTTACTGACAGACTCGGTTGAAATTGCAGGTTATGCAGCTCCAACTAAGATAGCACCTGAACCAACCTATACCACCTTCCAGTATTTTCAAGAGCATAGTGAACAAGATATTAGAGCAAAAATGGCTTCTGACCTTTTGATTATTTTTTTTTTGTTTCATATTGAAAAAGTAATTCGATGAGATTCTTCTACCTGATTCTTTCACTCTCATCTGCTGCAATAACGATAGGTGAGAAGGGCTGCAGTAAAGCAGTTTTGGTGCCGGTCTCGAACTTAGTATCCCAACTAGCGATTTGATTGTGCAGTTTGCTTACTGCTGAGACAGAAAAAGCATTGCTCATATTAAAACTTAGACTTCACTCTATATTAAAAAAATTGGAGAAGGACTACATGATACCAATTATGATAAACTCAAGCGAAATAAGGGATGGATACAAAAGGGAAAGACACGCGATCTGAAGTACACTCACAAGAGTGTTGGCATTTTGCAATGAGGTCAATGGCCAACTTTTCCTTATCTTCTCTTCTAACAATCATCTCTTCACTATCATCAGCTGCAGTAAGAAGTGGCTTTGAGAAGTGGCCACAACTCCAGTTGTAGATGGTTGATTGGGGAAGAAAACTGCGTTCTGAAGCTCCAGCAGAACCCAACAATGGGTCAGCTAATCCTGAGTCTTGAGAGTGCATTAGGTTGGGCCTGAACTCCAAAGAACAAACTCTTCGCATTCCTGTTAAGTAACTGGGCCGCGGGGGACTAACAGGAGGAGTTCTAAAAGTCAGAGGTAAATGCCCTGCAATAACAGCATATTAGAAAAAAGGGTATGCCAGAGTCACTTCAATCAAAAATACTCCCTCCGTTTCAATTTATGTGAACCCATTTGACTGGGCACGGAAGTTAAGAAAAGAGAGAAGACTTTTGAACTTGTGGTGTAAAATGAGGCACATATATTTTGTGTAGCTATACATCATTGCATAAAGGTAAAATGTTTCCAAATAAGGAAAGGGGTCTCTTTTTTTTTTTTTTTGCACGGACCAAAAAGGAAATAGGTTCACATAAATTGAAACGGAAGGAGTAATAAAAAATGGACAATAATTTCCATGAAAATCCTAAAATTACCTCCATTCATGTCAAACCAAGATGAAGATCGAGCCAATCCAGCATAACCCGTGTTTGGAGCCATTGTGGATTCACCGGTTGACTTCACTGATTTGGCAACAACCTGTTCAATCCCAATAATGGAAAGGACTCTCCGGCCAAGACCTGCAATACGTGGTGACGGATCCTTTGCCAAGGCACACATAGCCAGTACACACTGAGAATAGAGTGCATTGTCTAGAGGCCTTGGTCTTGTATGATTTACAACACCATTGGTAACAGCATCATTCAAGATTCCGGAATCAGAATGTTGAGAGGAATCATCAGATAAAGGGGATCCATGTATGATGCCGGGTGTTGCAAGGGGGCTGCTGGTCGAGACTCTCCCATCGCGAGATATGGACTGACTGTCACCCCCGACCCTCAGTAAAGGAGGAATAGGAGACGGAACTCTACTTCCATGTGGAATACAGTGAGTTGGGGTTGTATACCCACTACCTGAACTCTTGACCGCGAAAGAAGGCAAGGAAGTTAGCAGGGAATTGGACTGAGGCTTCCAATATGCAGCAGCGACTGACTTCAGGTGCTTGTTATGCCCAAAGGCAAAACGTGCCAAAGCTGCAAAGATGAAAAGAACATGAACCCAACTCCTACCAGTGTTAGAATTTCTGTAAATAGCAGTGATTACACTAAAAAGGTACAATATTATAGGGTGTACACACAAAATCAAGAAAAGACTAATGAGGGAAAATCAGAGAACTAGACATGATTGTAAGGCAGCTGATACTCGCATTTTGCATCAAAGAATCAGAACTCATCAAGCATGATGAAGCACCTTTCAGGCTGAACTACTTGCACTGCTAAGAATACAACTGAACAACCAGAGAAAAGTTTCCGAAATGGATATCATTTTTTTTCTTTTCCTTTCTCCTATTTTAAAGCAAATTAAAGATATTTGAACAAAGAAGTGACATGATGATAAAGAATGATATTTTTGGCATCAGGTTCCACCATCAAAGTGAAAGATAAACAAAATTCATAATAGGGACTGATACCATGCATATGGCACCTCCTCATACAGAACTGTAAAGGCAGGTCTTTAAAGGCAAATCTTTCCAAATAATACTGCAACTAAAAGTATTTTCCTTCTAGCAAATAAAGACCAAATGTTGAGAAATGAAGGTGGAAACACGGTAAGTGTATCAAAATGAACAGTCTTCGCTCTTCAGGTAGAACAGTCAGCAACAGCATACCTACAGCAACCTCTGCTCGAACCAAAGGGCTTCCGTCAGAAGCAACACTTAGAAGGCTCTTTATTATACTGACTTCAGTCCTAACCTTCTCCTCATCATCACAGTCTTCATCCCCTCCAACACCATCCCTAGCTGAGATAAATCCAACATCCAGTAAAGTTCCTAGAGCGAAAATAGCTGCAGCACGGACCTGAAATAACAAATTTTAAACTACTAGTCAAAATCCAAATATTAAATTGAGGACCAACATGCAACCACTCAACAGAAAATTAAACAACAAACCTCAGGTTGGGGCTCAGACAGCAGAGGAGAAAATATTGCTGGTGCATCTGCCTGCAAACCTAGCACTTGTGCCTCTGTGAAATCCTCCCAAAGTTTTCCCAGACAAAGGCACAGCCATTGAAGAAAAAGTGGTTCAGTTTGTGCATCATTAGGGGTCGATCCCTGAAGATGCTTCAAGCAGACATGTATAAGACCCGCTTCAGTACAGGCCTCCTGACCCCGTCTGTGACCATCCACAATGACTGCCAAAACAAATGCAGCCATTGCCCTTTGCTCTGGATAAGCCTCCACACTGTCAAGAAATCTAATGAAATACGCATGTCCTCCGTCCTTTACAAGGTCAACCTGGCAAGACTGTTGACTCAAAGGAAAACAATAATCTAATTAGTACAGAATTAGAAGATCAGAACAAATAACTAATACAGGATAATTACAGGTAACAACCTAAGACAAAGAGAGAAAATTTAGTAAGGTAGCATGACAAAAGAAATCACTTTTACTTGCTGAAGAGCTTATGACATCATAACTTACAAAAACAGAAAAGAATACTCCACAGGTGTAACAGACTCCAAAATTAGAGTAGCTAAATATGAGTAAAATCAGGAAAAAAAGAATATAACCTATTCTAAGTAGTTTGAAATATTGGGGGGAAGAAAAGTAACACACAAAACTATCGGAAATCAGCAGCAAGATCTCCACCTCGTGCTCTCCAATTAGAGCTTAGTTCAATGAAAGAGGCTGGAGATTTTAGGTCTATTTTCATCACAGAAAGTATCACTCCGTTCTTTCAAAAGTCTGCTTTGTACACCAAAGAAAAGCACCTTAACAGTTTAAATAACACAAAAAGTTACAAACTCACGTCCTATTGATCTCCAAAAACATGGCAAAGTGTCACACCATAAAATTAAAAAAAAAAATGGAGAAAACAATAAGACATGGATGAAGTCCACTGTCAGCAGGTGTTTGATTGTAAAACCAAATTTTGGTGTGTGTGCTTCTTAGATAATAACAACAACAAAAAAGAGAGAAAAGGAGAACTTCGTATAAGAAAAAATAAATATAGGAAATGAAATATTAGACAGCACAAGTGATGAATTACAACCAAATCAAGTACCTTATCTAGTGCAAGGATTTTCGTCCAGATGAAGACGAGAATCTGTCTAAGTTCAGGAGTGGTGGTTTGCAAAAGCTTAAGAACATAAGGAAATATTCCGACAGACAAGGCCTGGAAGGAAGCAAATTGTTGACTTAAATATTAGTCGCAAAGTAGCTGTCACAACCAATTACAGAAAGAGGAAACGCGCAGCCACCTTACCAGATCTACAGCCCAAGGTCCCATATCGAGAAATCTTCCAAGAAGTACAAGTGCCCGGAACCTGTGGCATTGACTAAGTAACACCTAATAACAAAGAAGATTGGTTACATAGGCATGCAAGGGGAAAAATGCACAAAGCTAGCAAAACCACTGAATGTAAAGAAAGCCTAATATAACCAGCCAAAATAGCATAAAGACCAAAAGCAGTTCATATTTGAGAAACTATAGTTATCAAGTCTCTGTACATATCTTTAGAGCCCGTTTGGATAAAAGAAAAATTTCCCTTTTTTCCCCAAAAAATTACTTTTTTCCGAACTCAGTGTTTGTTCATAAAATTTCTAATTTTCACTTGAAGATGCATTTTGGAAATTTTCAAAAATTAGAAAAACTCCAAAAAGCTGTTTTTCAAAATTTTTACTCAAACACTCACGAAACTTCAAAAACAACCAAAAATTATATTCTATGTCCAAACACAACTCCAAATATAAAATACCATTTTCACTTGAAATTTTTTTCACTATTTCTTGGAATTTTACAATTCTCATGTCCAAACACCCACTTAGTGTCACAGGGACAAACATTAAGTAAATCAACACCTATTTCATAATTCAAATGAAAAAACTCTGCTCAACCAGCAAATAATACCAACAGCAATATCTGCTCCGACAGACATGATTGCATTTCTTTAACCACAACAATGACACTACAAAAAGCTTTGCTGCTAACCCAAAACTTTAGTAACTCGCGTCGGGTTGATTTCTAAGTAGATACAAAGTAAGATTCACCACAATCATAAAAAAAAAAAGTGCACTAATCTACTGGACATGGATAGATCACTTCCGCTTTTCAGGAGACATGGGAAGAAAGTTCAATATTCACATAAAAAGAAGCCTACGAAAGAAATGGAAAACACATGTTGTGCCAAGAATATTAAACCAGCATTAGGCGGCCTATGAGTCAATGCCAACAGGAAAAAGTTAAATCATTCCCACATCTCAACCTAACACAGGGAGATGCTTCAAGCATTCCACAGCATCATGCCAAAGCATTATTTGATATTTTCTATCAAAGACAGAAGAGACAGCAGCCAGCGCTTTTATCAAGTCAATAAAAAGAAAAACAATTTCTCCTCAGGGGTTGGCCTGGTGGCAATTGACTTGAGCCTTGGGGTTTGCTCCCTTTCAAGGTCTCAAGTTCGAAACTCACCGGGTGCAAACAATTTCTGAGGGCCATCGGACTGGGTAAAACTTGAATTAACCGTGGTGCACTTGCGGGAAACTCCTTGCCGAGGGCCTGTGCACCCTCGGGATTAGTCGGGCCTCGAAGAGACTCGGACACCCGGTGCCAAATCAAAAAAAATAAAAAGAAAAACAATTTTTTGAACTTTTTGATAAATATGGAACAAAAGCTATTGATCCAAATGGTTTATGAATTTGACTACAACATGGAGTATCTAATATTTTTATCCCACCTTTTCATCAAATTATTAAAGACATAGGAGTTGACAGGAGATGCGGGGCGGATGGAACCTACATCCCAGAAAATATACTTAAAGTCACCATAAGATGGCAAGAAGAACCAAGGAGAGCTCCTCGTTTGATTTGGACCATGAGAAATTTACTACCTGTAGCACTATGGGCAACTGCTCTGGAGGCTTTTTATCCTTTGATCCATGGTCAAGCCATACTTCAAAAGCTGTCAACTGCTCCGTGAAAAATGGACTTGGCTGAAGACATACAAACACAGCCAATATGTAAGTCCTATATATAATATTCTTGTGGAAGTTGGAACTATGTGTATAAATATCAAACAGATAGTAAAGCAATATGCCCACCTGAAATTCTGCATTGGGATCCTCAACTAAAGTAGGAAGCTGTGAAAGACAGATTTCTGCTGCCATGTCCCATGCATCCCTATCATACATGTAGACCACAAGTGAGAGAAGGGTAAATATAATTTTAGTAATGAGTAAATATTCAATGTAGTTACCACATATGGTGCTGATGAGTAGGTGGTAGCATTGGGTATGAAACCGGTGAACAATTTGCCGAGCGCATGATTCTTTCAGCGAGCAAAAAGTTTCTGAACAAACTAGCAACTAATAGATCTTGCCTAAACAATCTCTGGAACAGCTCTGCATGTTTGGAACTCATACTTCAGAAAGAAATTAAGATGCTTAAATCATGATATCTGCATCAATCTAAATAATCTATTCCATTACCATGCGGCAGAACATTCCAGGCAATTGTGTCAGTAACTGCAGTAAAAATCCAATTCAGTTCGCCAAGAAGTGTCTTCCGATCAGTTTGCCGGCCAGGAATTCTATCAATCAGAGAGTAATCAAGCGACTCTCGGAGCAATGAGCGGGTGCAAAACCTAGAAGCCAAACACACAAGATAGTGAGATTTAAATGGCTAGCAATTTTTGCAAGAAAAAAGATGTAACTATCACACTTTCACAAATGCGAGGATAAAGTAATTGACTTATTTATCAGAAGCAAATGCATCAATGTAAAAAGAGCACATTAGGTATAAGGACGTAACAACACACACGAGCAAGTAAAAGATAGTTAAGCATTTACTTAGAACACTAACATTAAGAAAATGCACTAAGATGTCATTATCTATTTCCTATTAAACAGATTGGCCTGAGAGATAACCGTTATTTTCTTGCTATTTTTTTCTTTTTTTGTTGCTACAGAAGCTATCATTAACTGTGAACATGTAAGGCGAACGCATAATTTTTTTTCCAAAAGAGGAGAAAAAAAAGTGAGAGGGAGAGGGAAAGAGAGGAACTATGTAACATCACAAAGTGAAAATGAAAAGTGAAACTATACTAATTTTCCATCACCCAAGAATACAGCTGGGCTTGCTCCACTAAAGAATTGGACAAGTGAAGAAAGAGGGGCAGAAAGAGGAAAAAGAAGAAAGCATAAACAAATGTTGAGAGCATGTCACCATCTCAATGCCATTTTGATGGGTGTGGTGAGGCAGGAAGTAAATACATCGGCTGGAAACTCAGCACTCTGAG
Source organism: Nicotiana noctiflora (assembly GCA_032618575.1). Taxonomy (NCBI): domain Eukaryota; kingdom Viridiplantae; phylum Streptophyta; class Magnoliopsida; order Solanales; family Solanaceae; genus Nicotiana; species Nicotiana noctiflora. The sequence goes on from JASVEL010013021.1 coordinate 19,004, forward strand.
GAAGCGTCTCATGTGCTTCACAAGCAGCAAGCAGAATACAATCCCTTGCAGAAGTTCCAGAAGAACCAGAAGCAGTCCAGTCCTGAAGCTGATCAAACAAATTGCATTGAAACTAATTAGAGGGCCAGTAGGAATGGATAGATCAGTACCACGTCACGAAGTACAATTTTTCTTTTTCTATGAAGACACAAAATACATGACGTAAACTAGCAATTAAGAGTAAACCTCTATGAAGGCATTAACAATCATCCCAGCAGCAGAGCAGTCAAACACATAGATCGATGGTGTCTTCAACCAGGAATCCAAGTCGCTGATTGGCAAAGGGATATACTGCGTATAACTCTAAAACAAACACCCAAATAAGAAAAGACAAATATCACCCACAGCCCTGAGAAAGCAATCTGGGTAAGAAAGTAAACCTTATTAAATAGCCAAATTTCACCATTGGCTGTAGGTTTAGGTACACCATGTCCATTATAATGGAAAAGAACTCGTTCTGACTTGGCATACTTTCGACAAGTTGTGCAAAGTTTCTTGACTTCATCAACAGTAGGATCCAAGGAAATCTTATACTTAGCCTGCATATGGTTACATACAATGTTTTGTCATTATAACTACTCATTCACCATCAAATTAGTAGCAAAACATTTTCTTACCCGAGGTTGCCACCTCTCGTATTGTTGGTTCAAAGTTCTACCAATTGTTTCAAGTGCTTTTTGAGGTGCCATCGAAAATGGATCTGTAAAACAAGCAATAATAAATACCGTTAGTAATTACTAGTCTATTAAAGAATTTCAAGCACCAACCTTGGAAAATTAAGCTGGAAAGCAAAAAATAAAGACAGCCTAGTTATCAAATTATATCTTATAACCCCTCAAAGAATATGATACCTGCACAATGAAATTTTGCTGAGATAAAAACATCCACATTCCTTCAAGTAAAACAGACTCCGCCAAGAAGAACCGTCATCAATTGTTTTTATTTAATTTGAAGTTCTGAAAATAAAGGGCAGCCCGGTGCACAAAGCATCCCGCATTCGCACAGGATCCGGGAAGGGCCGCACACCTAGGGTTGTGATGTAATCAGCCTAGCCTAATGCAAGTATTAGCGGCTGCTTCACTTACTTACCAAAAACAGATCCTTCATTTACCATGAGACATGAAGCAGATGCCAATAAGAGATTCTTACTGGATCCAGTTAAAGTCCGGCAAATGCTTTGAACAAAGCGAAGAAGACAGAAGGACGGAGACACATTGAGAAGACGAGGAAGACAAACTGAAGCAGCAGATGTAGGAAAATGAAGGAAAAGGCAGAAAGTTACAAGACTAGGAACGAAAATCCAGGTACTTTGTTCTCTTTCTTCCTTACCTATTTCTCTGAGCGAAATCGACCAGCGACTCAGCTCGAGGTCTTCATCTCTGTTAGACTCTGAATGCTAACAATGCCCGAAATCTACTCGATCGAAGTATGTCATAGGCACAAAGCACATTTTAAGACAGACTAACGTTGAATTATGCCAGCCAGGGGAAGCAAAACCTTGCTAGGAGAAGCCTAGATTAGGTAGTTTTGAAATTTCCTAATGTAGCGGAGCTGCTTGAGGGATTGCTCCTATGGATCATACTTATCAAATGGTACTTCTCTGAATCACTGAAACGATATCTTCATCTGAAATTATGGTGTATTTTTTATTTATAAAAGTGGTGTCCGGGCCAGCTTACATGCACCTCGACTTATTCCATGGGTACCTACTACCACTGATACGACATCTTCATCTGAACTTATGGTGTATTTTTTATTTATAACAGTGGTGTCCGGGCCAGCTTACATGCACCTCGACTTATTCCATAGGTACCTACTACCTCCCACCAGCACTGGAGGTTTCTGCTTATCTTTTAAAGCCAGATGTCACGACACAGTTCAAAAGCATGGATAAATTTCAAAGAAAGATGAGGTTTCAGAAGAATCTACAAATTAGTTGCAGCCATGACGTATTCTACTATTGCTGACAGAATGGTCGCAGAATACGACCAATCTCTACTGGAAAAGCAGACATTCTTGATGGCATGTCACATCCTTTATGCAGACTCCCTCCCCCTCCCCCCTTTGGTATTAATACAATTACCCAGACTTTAAAGAAGTTTAACTAAGGTTCTCTTTTCTTTTTTTTTCTTTTTTTTTTTTTTTTTGGTTTGGATAAGGAGTGCTATAACTGAGGTTCTACGTGAGTCAAATATTGCCCTTATGAATTTAAAGTTTTTATGATAGTGGAGATCCTACCATCAAGTTTAATAAGGTTTGTTATCAAGGAACAAAAGGAAACTTTGAGGAATGAACTTCCTAGGCTTCATGAGAAGTCTATCCTGAAAGTCCAGGTTGCTTTCCTAACAAATCCTCCTGGAACATATCAAATTCAAGTCGCCTTTGTACACTTTACCAATAGCTAATTCTTGAGAAGTTGTATCTATAGACCAAGTCCTTTCAGCAAATATCTCTATTACAATGCAAGTAAGAAGATTGAAAAGCTATAATCCTTTATAAGAGCAGGGTCACTAAAACAAATTTACCACTGAGATTACTTTTCTTAGGGGAAAAGGGAATATTATGGTCAATCATCATGGACAATCATCCTTCAGGATATAAAAGGTATTGCTGAAAATTATAAAATGTAATAGAATGAAATAAATTATATTCATTAAAACAAAATATTAGCAAAAAGAACTGTAGCTGGTTATTTTACAAGCAGAAGGAGGAGGAGAAACATACCAACCCAACACTCCATTCGAGCACAAGGAGATATCTTTATTACATCAGGTGGATCAACGCTGATGTTTAAACACAAAACAAGGGCAACACATCCCGTCTTCATCTGCAGAAAATTTGGCATGCTAAGATGGACAACAAGGTAAAACATTGGGTGTGTTTACTGCGTGGAGGGTAAGTTCCAAATGCAAGTTATATTAGTGAGATTGTAAAATACAGTTAATCAAGCATTACATCTGTCAAGGAATACTTCAAATATTAAGTAAAAGCAACAACTAGAGAAAAAATTATCAAGCATTTGATGAATCCAAACTCTTTTTTGGACTTTTTTGCAAAACTGCTGTTTCAATCAGCCAGCACTAAGCTGTCTCTTTCTGCAAAGAAGAAAACAATCTCATCTGGATACCAATAACGCTAGAGCACTATGGTACACCATTCAGAAACGATTATTGAAGGGAACACACTTCATCATAGTGCCTGGAATGAAATTTGGTCCGTAATAGCCTCCGCTTCTCGTCTAGCTAATCTCAATTCAGATTTGAGGGGAGGTAATACGTTTCACAAATTAAAGAATATTGTGGATGACTGTAGTGCAGTCCTATACTCATATGCACATATTTTCTATGCCAACATGGTATTTATTTACCATACACCCTTTTCTTTATCCTAACAATTAATGAAAAGTTTTAGTTGTTTAAGAAAACGCAATATTAGTTCAGAATGTAGACTATGGCACTTTTTATTGTAAACTCAAGTATACCCAAAATTTACAGATTTCATCCTAATGCTTGTATTATCTCTATGCTATTATGCATTTCATTGTAGTTATTTTCTTTTAATAATGCATGTTATTTTAGTTATTGAAGGAGTATAAAGGAATAATTACATCTTCAAACTATAGTTCATTGCATCTTAAATATTTGGATTAACACCAAAAAAGGACCTCACAAAGTCATTTTAATTTGGTTATGGGAGGGGCATAACTGAATAATTACTTCTTCAAAATATAGCTCATTTCATTTTAAAAATCTAGATTAACACTAAAAAGGGACCTCACAAAGTCAATTGTGTGAGGACTTCGACTGCAACTGTTGTTTTAATTTTTGCTTATGATACAACAACTACTAATACTACTATTGAGGCGTCGTACTAGTAGCTGTTGTTCTTCTCAAAACAACTATTACTACTATTACGCCTCAATCCCAAGTTAGTTTGTTTTGGCTATGTGAACCCTTGCTATCCGTGTCACTCAATATAGCAATTTAACACTTGCTTTTTTTATAATGTTAATGTTTTTAAAAGCAAAAAGCGCAAAAGAAGCGACAAGGTTCTAGGAGCTTGAAGCGAAAGCAAGAAGTGAAGTGTACACTCCATTAAAGTAAAGGACACAATTACAAAGATGATATTCAAAGAACCGACCCCTTTTCGTTAGATGGATCAATTTGCGGATCCTTGTTTGAAGCGCACATATCTCTGAAGCGATAGCTTCACCTATGACGCGATAACCCCTCACGAGACATTGCTTCATTGCTTTTACGCGACAAGGCGGTTAGCTTTTAATGACACAAGATAATATTATTGTCCCAGCAAGCTTGCAGACACTTTGCATCAACAGATATAAAAGCTTAGACATATAGAAAGAAATCAATTGGTTTTTTGTCTCTGCTTGGGCTTGAATCGTGTTTCTCCATGATTTTCACTCACTTCCCACTAAGCGACAGCCTTGGGTGCTTACATCTGATATTTGCTTATGATATTAAAATATATTAAGCCCAGTGAGTTTTTCCTTGTGTTGTTTTCTTTCGGGCTATTTCCACAAAAATCCACGATCCATTTTGTCCCAAATTGAATGATAGCATTTCTTTATTAATCCCTCAAAAGACTATTTATATAGCAAGAAAGTAGTCTTCTACCATATACTCTACTAGTCTAAACAAACGCTCTACTTTCAGACTTTCCAGAAGAATTTCCTACTGAATCCCTCCCATTAAATCAGCAAGTGCATTCATTAACACATCAAGTCCAAATGATTACCCACAAGGGGAATCACACTTGGGAAGGAGGCTGGTAAAGTGGTGATCAGCAATTAATAAGCCTCTTGAAGTCTAATGTTCTAAAGCTTAAAAATTGTGAGTATTGTGCAGCCCATGAGGGGAAGATTTCCCTATATAAGGAGACCACAACTCATTCCCTTCTGGAACATAACACCTTTCCACATGCCTAGGATTGGACAACTGAAGCTTGGATAACGTAAGATAGGGGCCTAACATTGGGAAACACACAAGAGGGAGCGATGTGTCTAGCTCTCATACCATGTGAAGGAAATGAACATTGGCCCTAACTAAACCTCAAAAGCTAGCTCATGAGGGGAGGATTACCAAGCCCAGATAAGAAGACCATAACTCATTCCTCAACCAATGGGAGACTCACGAAAAATAATAAGCACCACTTTAGTATTCTAGCCCCATTGACTCCTTGTTATCCTACTATGATAGAAGTCAAAACATGACATTTCAACAGAAAGCGAGGACATTTTTTAACAGACCAACATAAGAATTTAGGCTCATAACAATCCTCCTAATCTTTAAGGAATTATATGTTTAATGTCTTAGTCAGAACAACCTTGATTCTGATGTTCCTGCAATTTTGGGAGACACTATCCACATGTTCCATGTGCTCTAAATTGAGGTAAGAAAAAAGTAATTTTCCACATTAGTTCATGCCAAAGGCATCAAAAGAAGAGCACAATCAGCAACTAGTTCTATGGAAACTCATGTCTAGCTCCCCAACTTAACATCCAAGATGAAAACAAGCTTCAGTTTTACTTGGATACACAAAGGTAGATACTCCTGCAATGATGAAAGATGATCACTCATGCTCCCACACAGTACTAATCTTCACCATCAACCACGAAACATTAAATTAAATCTAATATCCAACAATTCCTTGCAGATCACAGAGTAGAAATCACTAACTGCAAAAGCTGGAAACTCACGTTCGAACCTCCATCTTCCAACTGGCTGCTAGAAACAAACTTCTTTTATTATTAGATTAAATCTCAGGGCACCCAATTTAACAAGACATCGGCGTTTTCCAATTTTTTGAATTATAAGGCAATGCTGTAGAATAAGGTTCACTCTAGAGAAACAAAGCAAGCACGTCTTATCAACTTACAATTGCATAGTAGCATTCTACTTTCAGAAGAAAACCAGCTCACAAATCAAGGAACAACAAACAAGTATGATGCTTTACTGCAACACTAATGTACACTCATTGTTACATTAACCAAAAAATCAATCAACTATGCATTAATTCAACAATATAAATACTCCACTCAATTCATGCTACATTGAGATAAACAAATGAAAAGAGGCACAACTTACACGGTCCCTAGGCCGCCATTTAGAGACCAAACCGGAATCAGAAGGACCAGAAGGAGCACAATCCTCAAAACCATCATGCCTAAGCTCACACAACACAATAGTCTGCGGTAAATAAGCCATACTCGTTGTCGTCATCATCGCATTATTATCACCACCCACAACTCCACCCCCACCACCAACAACATAGCTGCTGCTACTAGCAGTAGCAGTAGTATCCAAATCCCTTACATTGTTACTACTCCTTTCTGCTTCATCCTCGTGATGATTGCCAAATTCATCCAAAGCTGCTGATGATTGTGATAACCTGGACGCCATTAAATCCCCCAATGCCATTCAAAATCACACTATCAACAATCAAAAACCTTTAAATCGTGCAATTTTGCCCTAACCTTGCCCTAATCGAACAGATTTTGGAGTAAAACTCATAACACAGATCGATTCAGATACCAAGAAAGTTTAAAGCTACCGTTTTTATCCTATAAATGACAATTCGCAAGAAAAATGAGGGTATTTTGGGGATTAATCGAACCGGTCAAAAAACGATGGAGAGAGAGGGGAACAAGGAAGGAAGGAGAATCCAGCTTCGAGAAGCTTCTGGAAAACCCTAGAAGAAACCCTAGAAGAAGATGCTGGTGATTTTGCAGAAGAAGAAGAAGAAGAACGAAGAAGAAGGACAGTGCGGCTGTTGAAGCAACAAAACGAGAAAAGAGAGAGAGAGAATAGAGTTGTAGTTTTGTATAATAATAATAATAATAATAAATAAATAAATAAACAAATAATAAGAAAAAGAAAGCAATTTGACAAAATATACCAAAAGGGAAAATTTTACAGAGTCGAGTACAAGCGTATCTACACAATGTACCATTTCACTCGTCGACTAAGGTGTGACTGGATGTCTAATTTTTTATTTCTAATTAGAAATTATAAATGAAATGTATTTATCATCTCATCACAAATTAGCATGAATTCGTGATAATAATACTAGTCTAAATCAGTGTTTTAAAAGGTTTTTTGAGGGCTTAGTACATAAGGATTACACCCTAAGTGCTAGATTTTGGGTTCGAAATACGCCTAATTCTTAATGCTTGACGCTCATCTAACAGTTGATAATGCAAATTATGCGTCTATTACCATTGTTGATCCTCAAAAAAATTTAATGAATAAATAATTAAAGTTCTATTCATTCGTAAAAATATGAAGATTAAAATTAACTCAAAATAATGAGTTATAGTATTACTTATTTGCTAATTAAGAATATCACGGGGTGAGTATCATTTGAAGGGTCAAATTTTACATTTTTACTTGCTATATTTTAATTAGTTCGATGTCTTTCAAAATTATCAAACTTTTATTATTTTATTCTGTAAAAGTAATTTTATATTTATATTTACTCATAAGGAGTAACGTTTTAAATTATAATTTGATGGAATTTAATGATTATTAACTTTAAAGAGGTAAACTTTGTAATTTGATAAATTTTTAAAAATATTATAATTCTATTGGTCGTTTGAAAGATAAGATGATTTAGTTGATTTTTATCTCATTGTAACTTTAACACTATTTCATTTTTTTTAAAAAAAATATAAAATATGCCAGATATTTTATTTGTATGGGCTTTAATACCTTATAATTTTCTTTGATTTTTAATTTATTTTATATTTTTGATAATTATGTTGCTATTTTTTTAATTTGTAAATTAAAAAAATTAAAGATACATGGTGCTGGGATATATACTATTAGCCATGTGTTTGGTTTGGATATAGTATTTATTATGAAATAATTTTTAAATTTTTTTAATAATGTTTTGAATAGATCATATATTAGTAATTAGTGTGCCTCCTATTCTTATATAGTAGTTGATTTAGTGTATGATGTTCTATACAGGGAAGATTAAATTGTCGGTTACAAAATTTGAGTTCACAGTCTAATAATGAAAATGGACAAACAATCACGAATGATTGTGGCACAAAATTAAATTTAATTTATCTTGATTATGGGAATAGTTTTAGTTCTAACTTTTTGTGCTACTATATTTTGTATATATTGAACATACCAAATAGGTCAATATGCCTGGTAAATTGAATAATAATAATAATAATAATAATAATAATAATAATAATAATAATAATAATAATAATATATTAGCAAAGTAGTAGTTAGTTGATGGAATTCATGTCTCCGTTTAGAGATTGATGATATATATTTATGAAAGCTTATAAGCTTTTATATGTAAATTCGAATGATGAATTTTATATCTGACACATGAAATGAGTAAAGCGAAAGTCTAAAGAAAACAATCAATTTGATTAGTATTCAAATCTTAACATTTGGAGTTGAATAAGATTTAATGGGTGAATTTTGAAATTGCATTAAGGAGTGCACTTACAGATTTCTAGTGGAATAATTCGTAATTTATTCTGGTGGATATTAATTTTAAAAGTTAGAAATTAATTTCATAATTAGAAGTCTTGTTAATTAAATTAGGTGGTCCATATTGTGCCTAAATAATAGAAAATAAAGGAATAATTTTATTGATGGAAAAAAAATCCAACAAATTTTGGAAAAGTTAATCCTTAAAACTTATGTTGTAAATACATAAGGTTTTCCACCTAAAGGTGAGAGAGGATGGTGGCCAAAAATTTCAGCCATATTTTCCTAAAAAATACGCCTACACAAAATTGATATTATGTGGTAAAACATTAGAGGAGCATGGAACTTTAGATGATCGTGATTGTATTGGTAGTAAAGATTTCATTGAGTTGTCGTGGAATTGGAGGCTCGTGTGATAGAGGAGCTTTGTTTTTACGCTTCACGAGGTAACCCGTAAAATCTCGTATGTGCTAGTTGTTTAGATTACATGTGATTCGATACCTGAATTGTTTCCGCTGCATTATATAATCCAATATCTGAGGCTTACGCCCAATGTCCCGGGGTTTACGACTAGCCCTACATCAACTTAAACCCCTCGCCTCATGCAATCACCTTTTAAAACAGTGGTTTGAATTGCAGTTTTTCAATTACCAATACACTTTCTTATCTTTTCCCCTCCCCCTCTTATAAAAAAAAAAGTCTAAACAGTCTTTGGTTTTTATAATTAGATGGATCATGAAGTATGGTTAACTTGCAAGAGTATAAATAATTTGGTCTTGATATTGAAAGTTATTCGAAAACACCACTAATTGTTAAAGAAAAACGAAAGAAAAGCATAGTAACTAGTAGACTAGGCTCTAATACTAGTAGCATTTAGATAGGGAATTCAAAATTGCCAGTGACTTTATCTTTAATTTTCATTATCCCACGTTTTTCATGTTTTTTAAAATGCATTTAAACTTTTCTATGGTTTTTATGCACTGTGGATTTTCCAAACAAGATTTGGATGTCTCTTCATTTTGTTGCTCAAAAGTCACAAGCCATTGTAAAGCCAGTTGTCCACTGAAATAATACTAACTTTCCATTTTGGTGCCTATATTCTCTTTAATATATTTATTAGTATTCTTACTCGTGCGATACGCCGTTAATATTAAAAAAATATTTATCATTTCGTTAATTTTTTGATGTTACATTTTGGAATTATCACAACTATTTGATTATCTTATTCTATATAAATAGAGTAGATATTGTCTAAATTTTAATAAATAAAATCTCCATTAAATTAAACGGACTTATATAATCATTAATAATTTTTAGTTATGTATTTTTATTTAATATATTATCCAATATTTAATATAATTATATTATTAATAGAAATTATAACACTTGTTATCATAATATTTCTTTGCCTCTCCTATTATATATAAATAAATATAAATTGTTTGGCTATCATATTATATATATATATAGAGAGAGAGAGAGATATTTTTTTAATTTTTTCTAAAAATAATTTTAAATGTCCAATTTGAAACTACTCCCCAATGAATTAATAATGCATTATTTCATTTAATATCGTTTATTATTTTAAAGCTCCAACTTGAAACTACTTCTCGATTTGAATGAGTAATTTTTTTTCTTTTTTTATTTGTTTTTTATTGCTAAAATAATTTTTTGCTTTTTATTTTAAAATAATTTAAAAACTCAAACTTTATTTTTGGTACAAGGGATACATACATACATACATACATATATATATATATATATATATATACACACACACACCCTAATGTTACATTGCTGCCGTAGTTGCTAGGTATTTTAGTGCCTCCAAAGCTGCAATATATTGCACGATAGTGCTTAACTTACAACCTAAAAAAGATCTAGATAGTTCAGTTCCTAAGATGTATGCCCAAGATATATCAATGGCAACCCAATTTGAATGCGTAGTTATTTTTTATATATTTATTTTTCATTATTTTTTTTTATCATATTTAATTATACAATATCTATATTTATTAATCCAAATAAAGTAATCAATATATATATATATATATATATATATATTGATAAAAAGAAATTATATATATATATATATATATATATATATATATATATATATATATATATTATTTTATTTTTTAGAATGCAATTTTTTTCTATTTCTTTATTTTTGTTTTTTTAAAAATAATTTTAAAACTCCAATTTGAAACTACTTCCTAATTTGAATTGGTAATTCATTAATTTTTTAATTTTATTTTTTTATTTCAAAATTCCAACTTGAAACTATTTCTCGATTTGAATGGACGGTTTTTCTTCTCTTTTCTCATTTTATTCATAGGTTAATTTTTTTAATTTTGCTTTATATTTTAAAATAATTTAAAAACTCAAACTTGAAACTACTCCCACCCAATTTGAATGGGTAGTTAATTCTTATATATTTATTTTTCGTTGTTTTTTAATATATTTAATTATAAGATATCTATATTTATTAAATTCAAATAAAGTAACCAATTAATATATATATATATATATATATATATATATATATATATAGTTTTTATTTTATTTTATTATTTTTGTTTTTTATATGTATATGATATATAAATAGATTTTTCATTTATTTTATTTTAAAAATAATTTTGAAACTCCAATTTGAAACTACTTCACATTTGTATTGGAAATTCATTATCTTTTTTATTTTTTATTTTATTTAAAACTTCAACTTGAAACTACTTCTCGATTTGAATGGGCATTTTTGTTTTCTCTTTTTTTTGTTTTTTCGTATGTCAAACCTTTTTCTTTTTATTTTAAAACTCAAAGTTGAAACTACTCCTACCCAATTTGAATGGGTAGTTATTTTTTATATATTTATTTTTGGTTAATTTTTATTATATTTAATTATAAGATATCTATATTTATTAAATTCAAATAAAGTTACCAATATATATATATATATATATATATATATATATATATATATATATATATATATATATATATATATGAGAGAGAGAGAGAGAGAGAGAGAGAGAGAGATTTTTCATTTATTTAATTTTAAAATAATTTTAAAACTCCAATTTGAACTACTCCCCAATTTGAATTGGTAATTTATTATTTTTTTTAATTTCATTTTTATTTTAAAATTATTTTAACACTTCAACTTGAAACTACTTCCCAATTTGAATAGGTAGTTTTTCTTCTCTTTTTTTTTTTAAAAAAAAACTCAAACTTGAAACTACTCCTACCCAATTTGAATGAGTAGTTATTTTTTATATATATTTTTTTATTTTTTAATTATAGTTAATTATAAGATATATATATTTATTAATCCAATTAAAGTAGACAATTAATATATTTTTAATTATATTTTATTAATTTTCTTTTTATATGTATTTAAATTTAAATTCAATAATAAGTAACCAATAGCTAATTATAAATTAAACAACTAATTAGTAACCAATTGTGCCATGTGGCATTCTTTTAAGTTGCCACTTGGCGTAAGGAGTGAGCTTTTTCCTCTACTTTTAATTTTATTTTTTTATTTCAGAATTCAAACTTGAAACTATTTCTCGATTTTGAATGGACAGGTTTTCTTCTCTTTTCTCATTTTTTTCATAGGTTAATTTTTTTTATTTTGCTTTATATTTTAAAATAATTTAAAAACTCAAACTTGAAACTACTCCCACCCAGTTTGAATGGGTTCAAACTGGGTAGTTAATTCTTAAATATTTATTTTTTGTTGCTTTTTATTATATTTAATTATAAGATATCTATATAAAGTAACCAATTAATATATATATATATATATATATATATATATATATATATATATATATATATATATATATATATATATATATATATATATATATAGTTTTTATTTTTTATTATTATTTTTGTTTTTTTATATGTATATGATATATAAATAGATTTTTCATTTATTTTATTTTAAAAATAATTTTGAAACTACTTCACATTTGAATTGGTAATTCATTATCTTTTTTTATTTTTTAATTTATTTTAAAACTTCTACTTGAAACTACTTCTCGATTTGAATGGGCATTTTTTTTCCTCTTTTTTTTTGTTTTTTCATATGTTAAACTTTTTTCTTTTTATTTTTAAAATAATTTTAATATTCAAAGTTGAAACTACTCCCACCCAATTTGAATGGACAGTTAATTTTTATATATTTATTTTTGGTTAATTTTTATTATATTTAATTATAAGATATCTATATTTATTAAATTCAAATAAAGTAACCAATATATATATATATATATATATATATATATATATATAGAGAGAGAGAGAGATATTTTTCATTTATTTAATTTTAAAATAATTTTAAAACTCCAATTTGAACTACTCCCCAATATGAATTGGTAATTTATTATTTTTTTGAATTTTATTTTTATTTTAAAATTATTTTAACACTTCAACTTGAAACTACTTCCCAATTTGAATAGGTAGTTTTTCTTCTCTCTTTTTTAGTTTTATTTTTGTAATCTTTTTATTTTTTATTTTAAAATAATTTAAAAACTCAAACTTGAAACTACTCCTACCCAATTTGAATGGGTAGTTTTTATATATTTATTTTTATTTTTTAATTATATTTAATGATAAGATATATATATTTATTAATCCAAATAAAGTAGCCAATTAATTTATTTTTTATTGTATTTTATTATTTTTCTTTTTATATGTATTTAAATTTAAATTCAATAATAAGTAACCAATAGTAATTATAAACTAAATAACTAATTAGTAACCAATTGTGCCATGTGGCATTCTTTTAAGTTGCCACTTGGCGTAAGGAGAGAGCTTTTAATATTATACTAGTAGTCATACCCGCGCGATGCGCGGTCAATATTAAAAAAAATAATTAAATTAAATTATGATCACACTTGTTTGATTCTATTAGATCATATTTCTTTAATAAAATGCAATTGTTATCTTGTTTGTCAATACGATATTCCAATAATGAAATCTCTATTAAATCAAAGGTATTTATATAGCGAGTGATTAACTTTTCTGTTCTGTTTTTCTTTATTATATTAAATAATATTTAGTATTCGCTTTCTTTTTCTAATATATGAGAAGATATATAATATATTACTATTGAAATATTTTTTATTTTAAAGTTTATTTTGTTGTTCTTAATAATATTATCAATAATTTAGTGAATAAAATCTATGTTAAACTAACGGGACTTATACAAGCAGCGCAACGTTTTTGTTAAATATTTTTCTGTATTATATCTTCCAATATTTAATACTATTAAATTGTTAATAGAAAGTTCATTAGCATATTACGTTACTTAAAAATTTTCTCTGGACTTTATTTTTTCTTTATTTTTGTTTTATTTTTTATTTTCAAATAATTTTAAAACTCCAACTTAAATTACACCCCAATTTTTTTGATTTTGTACCGTGTGTCCGAGTCTCTTCGAGCCCCGACTAATCCCGGTGGTGCACAGGCCCTCGACAAGGAGTTTCCCGCAAGTGCACCACAATTAATTCAGGTTATACCCAGTCCGATGACCCTCAGAAATTATTTGCACCCGGTGGGTTTCGAACTTGGGATCTAAAACTACTCCCCAATTTGAATTGATAATTTACTATTTTTTTATTTTATTTTTTATCTAAAAATTATTTTAAAACTCCAACTTGAAACTACTCCCCAATTTGAATGGGTAGTTTTTCTTCTCTGTTTTTCATTTTCTATAGCTTTGTTTTCTGTTTATTTTTTATTTTAAAATAATTTAAAAACTGCAACATGAAACTACTCACACCCAATTTGAATGGGTAGTTATTTTTTTATATTTTATATTTTTGTTTTTTTATTGTAGTTCATTATAAGATAACTATTTTTATTTTAAAACTCCAACTTTAAACTACTCCCCGATTTGAATGGGTAGTTTTTCTTCTCTTTTTTCGTTTTTTATAGATTTTTTTTTGCTTTTTTATTTTAAAATAATTTAAATAATTTAAAAACTCCAACTTGAAACTACTCTAAAAGAATAACCAATAAATAATTATTAAATAAATAACTATTTAATAACTAACTCTTCCATGTGGCTTTTTCTAAAGCTGCCACTTGACTTAAAGAGAAGGTTTTTTTTTTCTCATTTTAATAATATATAGATTTTCTTCTCTTTTTTCGTTTTTTATAGACTTTTTTTTTTGCTTTTTAATTTTAAAATAATTTAAAAACTGCAACTTGAAACTACTGTCACCCAATTTGAATGGGTAGTTAATTTTTAATATTTATATATATTTTTTATTATAGTTAATTATAAGGTATCTATTTTTATTTTAAAACTCCAACTTGAAACTACTCGCCGATATAAATAGGTAGTTTTTTTTTTTAATTTTAAAACTCCAACTTGAAACTACTTACCGATTTGAATGTGTAGTTTTTCTTCTCTTTTTTTCGTTTTTATAGATTTTTTTTTTGCTTTTTTTTTTAAATAATTTAAAAACTCTAACTTGGAACTACTCTCACCCAATTTGAATGGGTAATTTTTATTTTTTATTTTTATATTTTCATTTTTATATATTTTTTTATTATAGTTATTAATTATAAGATATCTATATTTATTAATGTAATTAAAGTAAACAATATATATATATATATATATGGTAGTTTTTTATTTTTGTTTTTAGAATTCAAATTCAAAAAGAATAACCAATAATTAATTATTAACTAAATAACTAAATTTAATAACTAACTATGCCACGTGGCCTTTTCTGAAGCTGCCACGTGGCTTAATGAGAGGGCTTTTTCCTTGGCTTTTAATAATATATAGATAAATTTGGATCATCCTTTTCATAATTTCATAATATAAATATTATAATAAATGTTATGTAAATGAATTGAATTGGTAATTTTGGATATACCTTATATATTGATCTTTATGCTAGTAGATTTAATCATCTTATAATATTTGATTTGATGTATCGTCTTTTAACTTTAAAAAGTATAAGAAAGAGTACTAAAATAGGTAAATTCCATATTTAACGTTCAAGTTATCTGAAAAAAGTACCAACGCACGTACATTGTTTCGATAAACAACGATTCATATGATCTAGGTGAATGTAGTATCGGAGTTATGGATTCATCTGAACTCAATAGCTTACAGAAATTTATTAAATAAATATAATTAATAGAATTTGAATTCAGTATATCAAATAAGAGTCTTGTAAATTTTTAACTTGTAATCATGAAGTTTAAATCTTACATTCGTCTGTGTGTATGACGACTCTTTGTGTTTAGATTGATAGAATTATTATTTAGATCTTATTTAAGTATCATTTGTTTGCACTTAATAGATGTCTAGATTTTAATTATTCAGATCTCAATCATTAATTATTTGTTTGTCCATATATATTTTGTCCTTTTCTCGAAATCATTTCGAAAACATACTTGTCCATCAAATTTAGTAAGTTTTTGGAAATTTTTTGAAATGAGTTTTTCAATAATCAAAAAGTGGGTTTGATCATTTATTCAAAATTTTCGGGAACTTTTGTTTCCCTACTCACAAAACTGCAATATTTTTTCAAGTGAAATACATGCCAAACATAATTTCGAATTTCAAATACCATAATTTCAAATACCATTTCTTAATTTAACTTCAAATACTACTTTTTTCAAAAATTATAATTTTTATATCCAACCGCCTACTAAATGCATTTTTTTAAAGATTTTATTCTTAATTATTCAGATCTTAACCATGGATTATTTGTTTTTTCAATTTTATAACCAATTAATGAGTTTGAATAGATCTTAATGATCAAGATATATAACATAGTCTAAATATCAGGAAGATGTTATACATTTAACAATTTTTGTTGAAATAATATTTCACTATTACTCTTATACTTTTACTTTGTTGCCCCCCTGCCATTATAGACAACCATCATCCTCAGCCACAACCACCACTTCTATCAAGCGTGAATATCAGTTGTCACTACAACTAGTCATCGTTTACAATCATCACCACCTACTACTATTACCACAACAATCACCAATCATCACCACCAACAAACACCACCGTTAACTAGCACTGTCATCCATCATCTGCTACCTACAATCACCACTATCAACCAATATCACCGCAAATTACTACCCAGTTGGCACCTACAACCACCGTTGTTATCCATCACCACCACCAACCATGGTATAATTTTTTATTTTTGTAAATATTAATATTGTATTAAATTCATTAGTGCTATTTGATTTGAATTTATACTTATTAATTTTTAAGTAAAGACAACATTTACACATTCAAATGTAAAGTAAATAAGAAATTTTAATTATTCAGTATTTAGATTTTAATATAATATTTTAATATTCAAATATATATATATATATATATTTAAATTTAAATGACTTAATGTTAATAAAACAAATGAGACCTAGACCGCAAACATTATGCGTTTTCGAAAAGCAAATACAGACAGGCAAATCGTGGGTAATGGAGTAGCCAAAGTTACTTATGTTTATATCTTATTAGATGAAATCTGCATTGTCTTATAAAATAGAAAGTTAAATTTGTTTTGTAATATTGAATAGTAGAGAACCAAAAGTGGGAAATAAAGTACAACAAATATACTAAAACTGCATTATTTTATACAAATTGCTTGTACTCTAGCCCCAAAAGTTCATTGACGTTTTCATTTCTTACTCTGTATGTAGTCATAAACTCTGTTTTGCAATGTCATTCATGCATATATCCATCTCTCATCTTCTATCATTATCACCTGTTATCCATTTTATGCCAAATTAAACACATACATACACACAAAAAAGTCTAAATATATATCTCAAAGGCCTAAGACATAATTGCTTTATCTTTTATGAAATTGTTGTATGGGAGTAACTTGCGCATCTCAACTAATTTTGCTATCTCTTATTTGTACAAGTATCGAATAAAGCTTTTTCGCCAACATATTTTTATATGACAAGGTTGAAATCGACCATTTTTCCACCATTAAAAAGATTGCATCCCTTACATTTATAGTAGTAAATATGCCATTTCAGCCTCGAGGCTTACATTATCAAAGAGATAACAAAGACTATCACAAAATATAGTAGTATTACATTGGAAATTGAAATAATTAAAATAATGGGAGCTAGAGTTTTATAGCTGAAGCCAGCTAATGAACCAAGCATTCTAAGCTCACAAAATTTGTCATCTATGCTCAGAAAAGATGCTTATTTCCGAAGCAGGCAGTAAAATTTACTAATATACCGTTTACGTAATGTTACATATAATGTAAGCTTTATACCAAGAAAAAGTATGTGAAATACGTCGATGAAAATCTAAGGAGAATATTGAGTTTAATAAAAAATTCAAAGTAAATACAATATATTCTTAAAGCATGAGTGTGTTACACCTACTATGTGGTGCCTAGACCCTGTCCCATGACCGAAAGAAGAAACGATCTTTTATAATTAGTTATAACTCTAATACGAAAAAATATCTTACAAAAAGATTAAAATAATTTAAAGAATATTTTTAATGAAATATAAATCAATCTACAGAAATCAATATTTAATCACACATGTATAAAGCGTCTTAAAAGTATCTACTAACTCCTTTTCTTTTGAATATCCCCCTTCCCACCCACCCCCCAAAAAAAGTAAACAGTACAGTAACTAAAAAATGACACATAGAAATATGTCACTACATCACCGAGGTGCATGCCCCTTTTTAAATCGTGTATAATATTATATTTTTTTAAAAATTATTTAAATATATATACGTGCACACATACTTAAGAATTCCTATGGTGCAATAATTATTGAGTGCACCTCTACAAATCAAATTAGTATTTCAAATCTCATTTCGGACAACCTTGTTTTTCACATGGAGTCTAAATATATATATTTCATGAAAATAGTCTCTTGCGGAAATGCAGGATAAGATTGCGTAAAATAGACCCTTGTGGTCTGACCCTTTTCCGGATCCCACACATAGCCGGAGGTTAGTGCATCGAGCTGTCCTTTTAGTATAAGTATACATAAAAATCAGTAAAATTTCAAAAAGTATAATTGAACCTATAATTTTAAAAGTGCAGTGGATTCAGGCACTACTAAAAATTCGGCCAAAACGATCGCAACTAACTGACCGACTTCGGTTGGTCAAAAATACGACTGAAAATCCGACCGAAGTCGGTTGGTTTTGCAAAATATTTTTTTAATTTTTTTTATGAAACCGACTGACTTAGTCATTTTTAACGTAAAAATACGAGAATCTATTTTAGAATCCCGCAAAATTTATTTTTTAGAAAATTGACCAAAATCAGTCGGATATTTCAGTCTGCCATTTTTAAAAACCGACCGACTTCAATCGGTAATTTTATATTTTTAATAAAACAGATCGAAATAGATCGGTTTTTTCGCCCGAAAATAAAGTTAAGGAGTACAAATAAATAAAAGAAAGTCTTAAACCAAAATGTAACAATAGTGTAGTGGTAGAATTATATCATGCCACAATACAGACCCTGATATGAGTCCAAGACAGTATATTTTTTAATTGCAAAATTAAAATACTGATCGAATTCAGACGGAAAATACTGATGGACTTCGGTCGATTTTTTCGGCAATTTTTTTTCTTTTTGGGTCATTTGTGAAAATTAATTTACTGATCGAAATCAGTCGAAAATTGCGACCGACTTTGATCGTTATTTTTTACCAAGCAACATATTTTCGAACAATTAGAATCATTCAGTTTTTAAAAGTATTTTTGGACCATTTTAGGCAATTTTCTAATAGTGAAGGTAAAAACCTAAAGTTAAATCCATCCAATATGAATTCTAGATCTACCGCTTTACAGTAGTGCACACCTCTGTGTTGAAATCTTGGATCCCTTGCCGCCTGAAATTAGCAAGTCTAAATCATTTTGATTACACAAAGTTGAAACTCTGTATGATTAGTCATTTTATTCCCACAACAGCTAACTTTGAGTAATCATAGATTCTTCAACCTACACATATCCACGTGTTTATGCATGTCTTCATCTCTATTCTTCTTTATACTGTGATTGGTTGATCTCGTATTGGAAAACTGTAACCATTACTTTAATTGATTGAATTATGTCAGAATTTGACGTTAACTCACACAACTATATATAGAAAAAGTAGTAAACAACTTTAAGTGAAATTCTTTCTAATGAAATCCAAACATTTTATAGCGATTTCGACTTGCCAAGGAGTCGTTTACGTGCACAAATATCAACAGAGGGTGTCATGACTCATTTGACAATACTGCCAAATGTTGCGATGGAGGGTAAATATTCCTATATCTTTAACCAGATATATGGAATTAGAGTGCTAGGAATGAAGCTGTTATAAAAAAGGTCAGTGTATTGGAGAAAAATATATACATAAATGAATAATGATGAGGCGTGGAACTATTAAAAGAATATAATTGGTCAAAGAATCATAAATTAGTATAGTGAAAAGAGATGCAAGACAAAAGGAAGAAAAAGAGATACGAGACCAAAAAGGAGGAACGGGATAAGAGGCTCGGAAGCCCCGTCCTTATTTGTGCGTAATTACGTATGAGCTACGAGAAGGATAACGAACCTGGTCAAATAAGAAGATAAAGATTATTTCAAGGGAAATAAATACCGGAGCCGTTAAGGAATATTTGTATTCAATGTAATGATTATGTAACACATTATTTAATGTCATTAAATATCCATAATAAGCTCATTATGACTTAGGTGTAACATACATTTTCAAAGATTCTCCAAAGAGACCTATAAAAGGAGAAATATGTAATCAGTGGAAATACAAGACACTATTGAAATATATTCTGATTTACAAGCTTTCATATCTGAGTACTTGAAAATTCTTTTGTCTATTTATTTTTCGATTATCAGTAACCTGATTCTTCTATTCTCTAGATTTGACTAAAAATTCATGATTTGGTTGAACATTTAGTTGGATGCACTAAGCTTCTGCTATGTGCAGAGTTCGAAAAAATTTCATAAACATGCAAAATTTACTGGATTTAAATTCATAAAATAATTTGGACTAAATGTTATATTTGAAATATATTAGTTCAAACAAATATCAAGGACTAATATAGTCCAACAAAAATAGATTAGATAAATAAGTTCAAATCTAGCTAGCCCATTTAATTGGGCTACAAATGATGAGTCTACT
The DNA here is from genome assembly GCA_032618575.1 of Nicotiana noctiflora. Taxonomy (NCBI): domain Eukaryota; kingdom Viridiplantae; phylum Streptophyta; class Magnoliopsida; order Solanales; family Solanaceae; genus Nicotiana; species Nicotiana noctiflora. The sequence goes on from JASVEL010013021.1 coordinate 39,693, forward strand.
CCATTCCAAGATGTCATCTTCCTAGAAGTCCAGTTTTGCTGCTAAGTGTTAAGTGACGTGGCATGCCAAGTCAAATAAAAGAGCCAATAAGATCATGCCACATATCAAAATGATATAACACACCAAGTTAAATTAAAATAAAAATAAAATTATATTATGCGTACAAGTTATATGTCTACCCAATTAAATACAACCTTCTCACTGCTTCAATCTGATTGGTCAGCTATTCAAGTCAACCAATTAAATCAAAAGAAAAGAGTTAGATCTCATCACAACTCTTCCCTTCCACAGTTATAAATAGAAATCTTCATAACTCATAAAAAAAACCATAATTCAAACGAGAAGCAAGAGAGAGAAAGAGCTTGTGGATCAAATACAGTATTCTGTACAAGTTGCAAGCATTTCAGTGTTCTAAGGATTCGAACGTCAAGAAGCATTGTAAAGATTCGAAGAATAAGGAGCATTCTAAGGATTCGAAGATCAAGACAAAGGTCCACGATCAAGCTTCAAGCCCTTGGATCAAAACACATACAATTCAGGATCAAGCTTTAAAACTCTTAAATTTATTTTATTTTTTCGTAGGAAAGAAGAATTAGAGGATTTATAGAGATTGTAAAACTCAGATTATTTGAAATAAAATACTAAGATTGTTATAATATTTTTCAATCCATATTATTATTTTGACATGAATTTTATTGCCTACAAATTTTGCCATGTCTGGTGGGACAATCTCTACCTCTCATCTCATCATTTCGATCAACGAATTTCAAGAATATCAAAATGCCTTCAAACAATATTAACTCCAAATCGATGTCCTCTAGGGTTGTTATATTCTATGTTGATGCGGAAAGCATCCTCGAAGTTACCTTTGGAAACTTTAGACTAGTTACAAGAAGCAAAGCAAGCTTTCTAGAACAACAAATACTCCAAATGTCATCAACATCAACTCCTATTTTCAGATCTTCATACTCAAAAGGAACAAGATCTTTTATCAACACATTCAATTATGAAAGTAATTATACTAAAAAAAATTAATGATACTCTAGCTCTAATTATCCTCTCTGGATTCAAGAACCCTGCTATGAAGGAAGATGGTTACTTCAAGTGACGAATCTTCCCCACTTATATCGCTGACGTGAGCCAACCAAGGATCAACCTATGTGACAATATATGTTTTTCTCTATTGTCAACAATACTCATGCAAAGTAATAATGAGGTGCACTTCATCTACGGAGGAACAACTAGCAAACTTGACAGAAGCAAGTGTCAGCTTGACCAAATGCATGCAAAATCAGGACGCTCAAATTGAATAGGTTAACAAATTGAGTGAAAGTCTTGATGGAATGAGAATCTTGTCATGCATATGGCAAGTACCCAAAAGTGTCAAGAGGTTGATCCTCCACCAAGATTCAAGACAAGTAATGTCCACCTATGAAATCTCAGTCTCTTCTGAAGGAATGATTTTAATCAATGGACTAAAGGAGTTTATTGAAGAGACTATAAAAAATAAGTATGAAGTTGATACCAAGTCCTCCTTTACATACGCAAAGCCGTAACAGTAAGGATCAGTAGCTTGAAGATGCCCGCTGGCTACCATCCTCCTAAATTTTACCAGTTCGATGGAAAGGACAATTCAAAGCAACATGTGGAACCAATTTGTTGAGACGAGCAATAATGCCGGGAATCATAAAGATTACCTCGTCAAGCAGTTTATTTGCTCGCTAAAGATAAATGATATTGATTGATATATAGACTTCGAGGCTGGACATACACACACACATATATATATATATATATATATATATATATATATATATATATATATATATATATATATATATCACGACCCTAGTTCGCCCTCCGTAAACTGTCATGACGGCACCTAGTCTCTACGACTAGGTAAGTCTAACAATGTGAAACATAAACAAAACTTGCAGAAGAAATAATAAAAAGCCAAAAAAATAAAAAAAAATTATATTTTAAATGCCGCTCGGCATACACACTACTTAACTTCTCAAAAGCAATACATACTCCCAAAACCCGAAAACTCATGAATCACAAGCTAAGAAATACTACATAGCTCTCTCTCTCTCTCTCTCTCTCTATATATATATATATATATATATATATATATATATATATATATATATATATATATATATATATATATATATATGTATGTATGTATAATTGTCACGACCCTAGTTCGCCCTCCGTGAACTGTCGTGACGGCATGTAGTCTATACGACTAGGTAAGCCTAAAAATGTGAAACGTAAACAAAAGTTGCAGAAGAAATAATCAAAAGACAAAAATAATCAAAATAAATGATATTTAAAATGCCGCTCGGCATACACACTAATTAACTTCTCAAAACCAATACATACTCCCAAAACTCGAAAACCCATGAATTACAAGCTAAGAAATACTACATAGCTCTAGCTATGGAATGTCTAACAAGAACAAAAAGTACAGAAGGACTATATACTAAATGCAGGAATAGAAAGAGACTCGTCGATCTGCGGACGTGGTAGATATACCTCGAAATTGCTAGATCAGTCGCTTTGCCTCAGGGTGATATGACTGGGTAGAAGTACCTGGATCTGCACATAAAAAATATGCGTAGAAAAGGCATGAGTACACTACAACGGTACTCAATAAGTACCAAGCCTAACCTCGGTTGAGTAGGGATGAGGAAGGTCATGACCCTACTAAGGTTAAATAAAAGATATAATTTGACAGTGTAGAATATAGTAGTATAAATATGTACATTAGTAAAAGTAGCACAAGATAAAAAGGACAACAACAATTACACAAAAACAACGTAAACACCAAAGGAAAATACAACTCAACTCTAATATTATCAATCGTGGATCTTCTAGGATACCGTCCTGAAATCCCAAATATATATATCTAATAAGTCTCTCAGGATACAGTCTCATAGTCCAACTTATTCATACACGGGTATCTACGGGAATCCCGTTTCGTAGTCCTAAACATAAATACCCAGTACTGGGGGAATCTACCGGGTGTATTCCTATAGTTCCATATTCTATAGTTCCATATAATTGTGCAGGGGGATCTACCGGAATCCCACATCCGTAGTCCCAAATATAAATAGACAAGGAGGAGCTACTAGAATCCCACATCCATAGTCCCAATGTAAAACACATCAAGAACCGGAGAAATGCTCAGAAATATCAAACTTCATACTGCGGAAAACAAATTGTCTAGCCTAGCATGCTGCAAAAAATTCAGGTAAAGCAGTTAAATAAATAAGGTAATTTAATCACTTAGACATATTTTCCTAAGCTAACACTGGCTAAAATAGTACAAATAATAAAACAAGAAAGTAAACATACTAGTAGTTACTCAGTGAAGATCAGATTTCTAATAATCAACACAAGTACGCACTCGTCACCTTACATACAAGTCATTTCAATTATCAAATATACCAAGTCCTTAGGGAAAAGTCCCTCACACAAGGTAAGGCAAGCACTTACCTCGAACAAACTCAAATCAACCAGAAACCACACTCTTGCCACGAGTACTCGTCTCCAAATAGACCAAATCTATTCAATTCAATTGCATATTATAAATAACACTTCAAGTAACTGATTCTACAATTAAATTCTAAGCTAATACGCAAAATTAGGTAAAATAACCAAAATGCCCCTCAAGCCCATGTCTCAGAATCAAGTAAAATTTACATTTTTGAAATCCTCATATTCTCACAAGTCTATACATAATAATAACATTGAAATTGGAGTTCAATTGACCCCTCAAATACCCCTTTTAAGGTCTCTTAATCTCAAGCCCGAATTATTTATTTTTCCCAAATTACCACCAATAGTTAGGTCTTTAATCACATAAAATCGAGTTATGAAGTCAAAAAAATTACCTCCAAGTGATTCCCCTTGAATCCCTTTTCAACCCTCTTCGAAAAGCTTCAAAATCGCCTAAAAATGGAGGAACCTAGGCTAAAAATTGCGGAATAGACAGTACTGGAAAATACACCTATGGCAACGCACCGAAAATCGTTGCTATGCAAAATAAAACCATTGCCATATAGCTATTGCAATGTTTTTACGTCCGTCTAACTAGGTCGCATTGCAGTAGCTCTACAGTAACGGTTATTGCAACGATTTGGAAAACCGTTGCCCTATATATGTCTATTGCAACAGTTATTTATCATTCTAATGCGACAAGTATTTTGAATCAACTAGAACGGTTCAGTGGCGTTGCAATATATGTTTTGTGTAACGGTTTTTGTTAGCTATTGCAACGGTTAAGTCAAGATATTACAACATTTTTGCCATTTTTGCAACGATTTAATTACTATTGCTACGGGTTGTTTACAATAACAACAATCTAATAGGTTTTAATGCAACAATGTGAATTATCTATTGCAACGGTTTATAGTACCTATGGAAATGGTTTTGTTTACCTACTGCAACGGTTACCTGTCATATTGCAAGGTTAATTGAGACAATTTATTTACCTATAGCAACGGTTGAGGTAAGCTATTGTAACGATTTTATTGAACCAGCAATATACTCCCTGATAGTAAATAAATATTTACATTAAATTATAATACACAATAATTTATATAAATCACAAAATAAAACTAATCATAAACATTCACAATCCAAGTTATAATATCCATATAAAAGCAAAATATTAGAACCCATGTACAAAAGTTTAAAAATCCAAAAGTTAAGAACCAAGTACATAAGTTTTACAATCCAAAAGTTAAAGAAGTTTCAGAATATTTGATAACAAAAGATTCCTAGAAGATTTACAGTTTCAGCAATAATCCAAAAATCTTCTTAAGGAGGATGTTCATTCCGTTGATCTTCCCTTTCTTCATTTTCTCCACCTACAAAAGAGGAAAAATAAAATCATTTAAGCAATTTATTTTATTATGAAAATCCAAGGTACCGTGAACTAAAAACTTTCACTGCAAAAGTATGAGAATTTTGTGAAGTCCAATTCCAGTTATCAAAGATGTTGGGACAACTATTCCTGTCACTAAATGACATATATGCTCAACAATAAACTATCTTCACACATATAGTACAGACAGAGCTTATTTGGTTGTTAACATTATGATAGCACAAAACTAACCATATATCTCGTGAACAATTACATAACTCATACTCACAAGTCTTACAGTAAGGCAAGTATTCCCTGCACGTTCAATAGAAGTAGTGATTTTGTATGGGCGAAATTTAAACCTTGCATGGGCAGATCCAGATATAATAGGAAAACAACCATTTGGTCATCTGGAAGATTGAATGACTAACCTTTTTATCTAGATCCTCTATAAAACCTTTTAAATCATTCTGGCCAAGCAATTAAATCCTTCTTCGCAAACGCGGTCAAAGCCTCACGTTCGCAAAGCACAAAAATTTCGTTGACCAAAACTATACTCCGCGAACGCGAACACACCATCATGAATGTGACCATACCATCACGAACGCGATGCCTTATCTTTACTAATTGTAAGGCCCCAGAAAATTTGTTCGAGTAATTTAAGATTTTGTCGTGCAAATGTAAGCTAAATTATTTTAATTCGTACGCAAATAAGGATTTATGATATTGTGGATATCAATTGGATATGTTAATAAGTGTATAAGTCTTATTATTAGAGATTTTGGGTCCAAGGAGAGGCCTAAGTCTAAGCCAAGTTGGAAAATTACATATTAGACGAAAGTTGTAAATGAGTTGCACAAGACCTCAATTTGAACGGTCATATCATCAGCAATATAAGGAGTTGTGTGAGAAACAACATATCAAATTAAAGCCCTATGAGTATAGTTTCCAACGCAATAAACCGTTCATCATTTGGAGGTGTATAGAGAAAGTTATGACCATTTTACTGGGAGGGTGTCAGTCGGGCGAACTTCGCACGAACTTTGAAACTTCGCGCGTTTTTCGCGCGTCTGAGGCAGAATGCTCAAAAAAATGCGCAAAGTTTGCAAAACATCGTGCATCTGGGCGAAACTTTGCACGCCTGGAAGGTTTTAATACCCCAAGACCGGTCTAGAGTGTTCCCAACTCATTTTTGGGGTTATGGCTTGCTCTCTCAAGGGGGTTTCGTCCCAAACTTCATCCCTATGATCTAAGGTAGGGTTTTTAGAGTACTTTGAGTAATTTATACCCCTTAAACACTTATACTAACAAGGATTAATCTTCAAAATCCTTAGATTTTCCTTCAAATTCTTGAATTCTTCAAGAACACCTCAAGTGTGGATTCTTAAAATTCTTACTACAAAAGGTATGTCTATCACCTCTAACTACTATATGGTGATTATTCATGTAAGAGACATACATTAGAACTCATGGAAGGGTGATTGGGAGCCATAGGTGCCTAATCTAGGTTATGTTGGTATTGAAGAGTTTGTGAGATGGGCCATTGAGGTATGATTCTTGGTATAGTAGTACTATGTATGCATGCATGTGCAAATAGGGTTGTGGGAAGATTGATGAACATAAATAGGTAAAGAATGGGTTTTAGAATGAATGAAAATCTTGTAAATGAGTATTAAAAATCAAGACGCCCAACTAGTATTTGATAAAATGCTGGAAGGAGCTGAAACCATGAATGCTTTCCTAATTTGTGTTTAATTTTGCTATGTTTCAAGTAGATTGGGATTGCTAGAATTTCCAAAACGTCGTAGTAACTTAAGAAAAGCTTAAACGAGGTATGCATGGCTAACTTTGATCCTTGTAAAATCGCCTTGTTTGGTGTACGAATTATTTGGTATGTGATGTCTATGTGAATTATTGTGAAATTCTTATGATTGAGTTATTGGGTGTTTGATTGGTTTGATTATGTGTTATGTGGTATGAGTTGTGAAACGAATGATAAAGAGGAAATCGTAAATGATGAAATTGGGAACAATGGTAGTAATGACATATTTGGCTTCTTGTGGGAAATTAATGAAATGACTTGAATTGCTTATAAACTGTTGAACATAATGGGATTGGTATTGTCGGTTATGGAAACACTTGTATCCTTGTTATGGTAGTGACTTAAAAAGTATTGTGGAAACATGAAATAATTGTGAATTTACTTATTATCATTGTTGTGATCTTTATGAAGTATTCTTGGTTGTTGTTATGATTTGAAAATATACGGTGGGATCGAGTTGTGCGTCGCAACACAAGATATAATATGGGTTGGGGTGATAAGGGTGGACGAGGTAATAAGGGTGAAAAGCGATCGAAATCGCCATTGAAATCGATATGTGTATCAATTGTGAAATCATTGATGAGGCATTGTGAAAGGAGACATCAGGAGAGTTTCAAACCTGTGGGGCACTGATTGTCCCTTTGTTTGGCTTGATTGTGCCTTCCATGTGTGTTTGGTTGTTAATTTTATTGTTGTTTTCTATTTGTATATGGGATGAGGACTTCTTAAAAACAGAGTTAAGTGTTGAAAACTTGTTTGGCTTGTCTTGTTATTTCTTTCCATATTTGTTGGTTGTTTCTATTATCGTGACTTACTTGTCTATGGCTTGAGTTTACTTGGGACAAATATTGTTCATACATACCAATACAATTCCAGTGTACTAATATCTGTGAGCACGTGATTTTTGCCCTACATGAGAATCACTCCCAGAAAATTCAAAAATAAAATAGTTTTGTGTTGAGTGTGATTTTTTGTGATTTTTGGTGTTATTTTTATCTTACATTTGCATTTTTTGTGTGTGCGTGTTTATTTATTTAAATTAGTAAAATACAAAAATATATACATTATGTGTTGCATTTTGTTTAGTGTTTAATATCAAAATTATACGGTTTACATTTAAGTGATATGCAATTATGTGGGATAATTAGTTGTGTTATAGGTTAGTATATATATGTATATATATATATATATATATATATATATATATATATATATATGTATATATATATATATATATATATATATATATATATATATACATATGGTACATCATGGAATCTAGTTGTATGACATGGGATTCGGATTGGGCCAAAATCCAATTCAATATGACTTGGCCCAAACCACTGGATCAGCCCACCCTCACCTTTGATCGATCTGAGCCGTTCAGATCATCTGATCCAACGGCTCCGATTGATCCATTCAGTTCAGTATGCCAAACACCCCCAGACCCCTCTTTCATTTTTCATTCTTCACCTCCGGCTCTCACCCTAGAGATCAGCCTCATCGCCGCCGTGCTCCGCCTGCCGGAAATCGCCTCACGGCGGTTCCGGTAGGCCAATGGCCACCAAACTAATGCCAAAATCTTCCCCTCACCTCCCCCATTACGAACCCAGCCTTCGTTAACCTCGAATCACCACCAAACGTCTCGAATCTTCATTCAAAGATTCGAGTCAAAACCCAAACTACGCCAAACTTCACCAAATTCACACCACAGCCTCCTCATACCTCCCCCACACTCCCCTTAACATTGGTTTGGTTCGAATCTAACCAGAAATGCAAAAGCCCCAAATCCGAGCCCAAGAACCCTAGAATTGAGAAACTAGGGATTTCATTCGGATTGAACGAAATTGAAGTTAATAAACTTTAATTGGAATGTTTTCGTTTGAAAACATTCCAATTAAAGTCTATTTGACTTCAAATGCAACCGCGACTCTTTTCGAATCCAAGTCGGCCAAGTTCCAAGTATTTGTTTTAAGGTATCTCTGTCTTTGTTTATTCGTCGTCTCAATTTAATTGTTTCTAGTTCGTTTCTTTGTTGTTTTAATATTCCGCCAATTCTCTGTTTTCTTCATCTCTTTGGGACCCTTTGATTTGGTCGATTTTTGTTGTTTCTTCGATTGAAGATGAATGATATACTTAGTATGATTAAGGTCGTCAAGCTAACTAGTTCATACGGATTGCTATCCTGTTATGTCAAAACCATGAGTCACGGATTTGTTGAACTTTGTTTGTTCTTGATTGTATACGTAGGATCAATTAAGTAGTTGTCGTCATTTAGTTATATGATTCTTCCTACTGAACACTGGATAGTGATTGATGTGGTTGTTTTATCAAGTGAATCTCTTGGAATTGTTGTGATTTCAAGTTAAGTCCAGAATCTGCTGTTAGCATTAGTGTAAAGTGATTAATCAGGCTTAGAATTGTTTAATACCCTGCACAGCCCAGTGGAACCTGTTGTTACAGCAGGGCATTCCACCAGGTTCTCATTTAACATTTAAGCCCACACTTGACAAGACTTAGTGGCTGAAAACAGAGGGTTTAGTGGGCTGGCAGAGCAGGGATGGGCAAGGTTTGAGTGGATTTTTTGCTGGTCCTGGGGTCTTAGACATAGGGGTCTGTTTTGGTTATATATGAGAGGCTGCAGAGAATAGGAGGCCACTGGTTTTTGGTCTGTAAAAAGAAGCAGACATTGGAGACTTGAGAGGGAATTCTGAAAAACAGACAGTAGAGTGCATAGAATACATTGGGTTAGTTTAAGGGATTTTGGGTGAGCCTGTGAATGAGAGATTAGAGAGCACACTGGAGAGTAATAGCTGAAGAGAAAAAATAGGCAGCAGAGACATTTTGATATACATACAAAGTCACAGATAGAGAGAAAAAGGATAGAGAAGTCACTGTTTCATTGATTTTTTGGCTACTGTCTCGTGTGCTTTGATTCGATAGCTGAGTGTTTTGGCCATTTGATTGCTTTTTTGTTCTTGTGTTGGTGGTGCTGTGCCATCGTTGTAGCTGGTTCAGTGGTTGAGGGCTGTGGTAGTTCCAGTGATTGTGGCTGCTGTTGGTCATTGTTGTTGTTGCTGTGTGTTGTTACTGCTTGGTCCAAGTTTGTTGTTGGTTCAGTATTGTTGAGGCTTGTCACTGGTTGTTGGTCTAAGTGACTGCTGGTCCTTTGGTTGTTACTGCTTGGTCATTTGTTGCTGGTTCAGTATTGTTGAGGCTGGTCCAGTTTGCCACTGGTGTAGTATTGTTTGTTGCTGTCTGGTTGTTTATTGCCGCTTGGTTCAAGTTTTAGTCACTAATTCAGTGATTGATAAAGTTCGATTACTGTTGGTTGTTGGGTTGTAGCTGGTTCACTGGTTGTTGTTGCTGTTGGTTTACTGTTGGTTGTTATTGGTCTTTGATTGTTGCTCCTGTTACTGTTCTTGTTGCTGTTGCTGCATTGCCATTGCTCACTCTTACTTGTTCTTCCGCATTCCAGGTACACACCTCTGTTATTGTAGTTCCTTGGTTTGAAAAGAATGAAGTTTGAAGCTTATGCATAAAGTCTATTGAAACATGTAGTCGTCTAAAGCTCTTATGTTCAATTACATTCTGTTATTCTCCAATTAAGCTTGTATTGTTAGTCTTGGTTATGGAAAAGTGTAGCTAGGCCAAAGATACACTGTCGTTAGATAAGCACGTAAACCTGAATTAGTCTATCGTATCTCTATCCAATCTTCTCTGCTCGTGTGTGTAATCTCCAAATCTGTTAACGTTAGACCTTACGCTAAAAGCAAGATTAGCTAGGGAATTGTTACTCAACGGAATGACGTAATTAGATTAAAAAGAGTCGGGGGTGCATTTCATGTGACCCGGCCCCAATTTTGGGCAAGAGTAAACAAAGCGTGTCAGGAACCACAAGCGCATTTCATGTGGTGTGGTTCGTAGCAAGTTTTAAGTAATTTGGAATCAACTCTTAAGTAAGATACAGTGGGATGTAGTTCGCTTTAGATTTGAATCAAAGGTACGCCTCGCCCAATAGTTACACTAATCACATAGCCGTCATAAATGTACATACAAATACTTAGATTTCGAGATGCGTCGTTTCTTAACGAATATCACGCCTTTCTCAACAGTGTAAATAAGTAGTCGATCCGGGCGCATATTTTAGTTTTACCTTTTTAAATACGGGTGTGCATTTCATGTGACCCAAATCCAAACCCCGAAACGTTGAATAAGAACATGTTGAGGATCCAGGTGCATTTCATGTGACGTGATTCGAAAGCATATTTTTAAGCAACTTTCTCTTTCGTAAATCACAACCAATAATAAAAGCGGTAAAGGGGTATTAACTTGCACTAAGTACATAATTGTAAAAAGCAGATAGATAAGCCAAACACGACAGTTGAGCGACCGTGCTAGAACCACGGAATTCGGGAATGCCTAATACCTTCTCCCGGTTAATAGAATTCCTTATCCGGATTTCTGGTTCGCGGACTGTTAAATAGAGTCATTCTTTTCCTCGATTCGGGATTTAACCGGTGACTTGGGACACCATAAATCTCCCAAGTGGCGACTCTGAAATAATTAAAATAAATCCCATCTCGATTGTCCTTTAATTGGAAAAACTCTTTGCATCCTTGCGGGTGCGTAAAAAAGAGGTGTGACAGCTCTGGCGACTCTGCTGGGGAGATCTTTAGAATTCGAGCTCGGAATAACTGTTGTATTTGGCATATTTTATTATCCGATTCTTTTACATGTTGGCATCAATGTGCAAATGTTGTTTTTACTGCTTTGATATTTTGTGAACTGTACATATAAATTGTGCCGGAACCAATCTCCTCTCCGAGTCTTCTAAATCATGAAGAAGGGTGCACTTCGTGTGACTTCTTTTCTGTATAGTGTCTAATTCCCACTTTAGAACGAGGTTTGGATAAGTTGCAAAACCGGTGAAGCTTCTGTATTCCCGGGTTGCTGCCTCCTCCTCGGCTCGAGTTGTCCGTTCGGGTAAGCCAGGTCTAGAACAATAAACCCGGGTTTTTAAACCTAGAATAACAAAGCTTCATGCCGGATCCCTAGTAGGAACGTTTATTTGCATCATGTTGCATTTGACTTAGGGGACTCAACACAGGGGTTGGGTCCGTCTAGGACAGGTGACCTGAAATGAAAAGACCATCCTGCTGCATCCTGTTTGTTTTATGCATATATTTGCTTCAGACTTGCAGGCTAACCGTTTTTTTTATATTGAGGAAAATGAAAAAAAAATAGTCTCAAAATAGTTTGTTTTTTTTACTTACTTAAAAAGAAAAAAAAACGTTTGTTGTAAAATAAAAAAAATGTGTGATAAAAAAAAAAAAAAAATATAGTTTCAAAATAGTTTGTTTTTTTACTTAAAAAGAAAAAAAAACGTTTGTTATAAAATAAAAAATATGTGATTTCAAAATAGTTTGTTTTTTTTTTACTTTAAAAAAAAAAGAATTTTAAAAAAAATAATTAAAAAAAAAAAAAAAAAACTTAAAAATAAAATGTGTGAAAAAATAATAAATAGGTTGTTTCCTTTACAGATGTAGTTTGTTTGACCGAACTACGCAGGTTTGATTCTCACCGCTAGGTGAGATACGTAGGCAACCCTCATCGGGTCCAACCACCCCTTTTAAAAATCAAAAAAAAATGTGTGTGTTTAATTTTGTCAATAAATCGAAGTGACGCTGTTTTGAAAATAGCCGAATGTTCCGAAAGGACACCGGAAGGTTGTTTTTGCAAAAATAGCCACTTTGAATCATTTTTAATAATTTGCGGGCACAACCTTGAAATATTCCTTGTGGAAATATTGCAAGGCCATAGCCGCAAAATCAAGTCCGGGTTCATACCCCTTTTGCAAAAATAACCAAAAAAATGTCAAATTTTTGATTTTGTTATAAATAAGTCGGGTGATGCTATTCTTGCTTAAAATAAGCCGAATGTCCCTCAAAAAGACACCGAAAGGCTGTTTTTGCAAGAATAGCCACTTTGAGTCATTTGTAAATAATTTTGGACACAGCCTGAAAATATTCCCTCGCGGAAATGTCGAAAGGCTGTATCCGCAAAAAATCAAGTTTTTGAGTCATCACTCAACTTTACAAAAATAATCACTTTATCCAATAAGCCATTACATGGCCGGTCCTTGCATAAATAGCCACTTTTGGCATTTGAACTTCTTCAGTCTTGTATTGGCCTGTGTCGGTGCTGAATGATGCCCCACAGGCCCCAGGATTAAATTTTGAATTTATATCTTCTTTATAAAATTTTGCAAAAAAGAGCCACTTTGTCTGAATAAGCCATTATATGGCCAATTTATGAAAATATTCTTGTGTTGGATTATGGTGATGTCGGACGATGCCCCATGAGCCACGGAATGAAAAAAAAAATTTCAAGTTTATCTTTCTTAATTAAATTTTGCAAAAATAGTCATTTTGTCAAATAAGCCATTATGTGGCCAATTTTGTAGAAAGTCATAATTGACACCAAAAATATTCTTATTCTTGTAGAAATCTCCTACACAAGTTTGTAGTTGGAGTCGGCTTCTATAATTTTCCTTCAAAAAAAAAATCAAAAAATCAAATAAATTCAAAGAATCAAAAAAAAAATCAAAAAATCAAATAAACATCTCTTTATTTCTTGCATTAATTTGCAAGAACTACGCTCGGTCCGATTCATGCGGGGTCATGATACGTAGGCAATCCACATAGGATTCGACCATATCCAAAAAAAAAAAAAAAAAAAAAAAAAAAAAAAAAAAAAGAATGATCAATGAGCGGGATACCTTAATGCTGACATGCTGGCTTTGTTTTGTTGTGTCCATTTCCAGAAAGGTGGTTGGTTGTGGTTCTGAAATAACTCTTCCCCGTAAGACGAAGTCGGAGGACAATGGCAGATAATCTCAAGACTGAGTGGGTTGGTACAGGTACCCGACAACAGCTGGTTGAACGGAACCACGGGTTAGTAGAGGAGGTCAAGATATTGAGACAACACGTGGCTGATATGTATCGGGCGTGGATGGATGGAAAAGCACCACCTCCGCCACCACCTAGCTTCCTGGACTCTGTCCTTACCCGTACCATGAACCCGATGCCGGATGATCTCCCGCACTCTCCATATATACCCGCCTATCACAACTTCTCCAGCCATTCGAGTAACTCAATTACTCGTCCCCCAACTATGTTTTCACAACGCTACTCCCGTCCCCAACACCACTACTCTCCCCGGGACAACCAAAATCGTACTTCACCTTCCAGGTACCCAGCTCCACAAAAGGCTTACCAACCCCCACGAACATACCGGAAAACCCCCGGGTCAGGTTTCAGGCCAAATAAGGCGTTTAGGGAGGAAAGGTTGCTGAAGCGAGAAAAGGCGCTCACCCCTATCGGAGAGTCCTATGCAAGTCTGTTTGAAAAGTTAAAACATGTCGGCCCGATTACGCCGCTCCCCGAATACACTCCCGATCCACGTGCAAGAAGCTTCGATCCTACTGCACGATGTGCATACCATTCCAATGTCAGAGGGCACGATATTGAGAGTTGCCGTACCTTGAAAAAGGAAATAGAAAGAATGATTCAAAAAGGGTGGTTGATTGTGGTCGATGATGATGACATGGGGCATACAAATCCCCTGGGGGGTGTACCGACTGGAGCTAAAAATGTTGAAGCAGTTGGCAACCTTGGCAATATTGATGCAGAACTTAGTGGCTAAAATGTTGTGCTTGGAAATTGGGAAGATACTCCATCTTTTGGTCAGCTAGATGGAGCTTTGGTGGTTCGTTTTTGTGGTCATTTTTGTTGTCCGAGTTATTTTCAGGGTTTTCTTGTGGTCAAACCCTTTTGTCCTAGCAGTTTGCTTTGGTCCTGCCCAATTTTGTTTCAGGGCTGTACTCTAGTTTGTTTTGCTTGTTTTATCATTGAACCATTTCGTCATTAGTTTAATGAAGCTTTCGGTCTTTTGTTACTTCCGGTCATTTTATCTGTTTAGTTCTGTTTACCCTTTAGATTTGTCTTGTGCTCAAACGCCGAATCTAGTGACATGACATGCGCACACATAATTGTGGCTTAATTCTAAAAGTTAATCATGAAGCAATTGGAAGATGATCGGGTCATTCAAAGGAAATAAAAACAATTTGAGATTATTTGGATCCCGAGTCATGTGAAACCGGGGCAACTAAAAGGAAACAGTTAAAGGCAAGCTGGCCAAATCGACGTGGGGTCATTCACAATAATGAAAATGAGAGTGTTGTCCAACTGTGCTTTAAAGATATGACGAATGTTAATTGTGTTGTTTACACTTGGCATGTTTTGAAGATTGGAATGACGAAGGCATTTTGTTCTGCTATCTAAACACTTTATCCATCGTCAACCCTTTGAGCCTTATTTTAAATTCTTTCATCCCCTCCTTCGGAATTAGTTGCAAAGACTAGAAACACAAGTTTGAAAGGCAAAAGAAGAAAGGGACAAAGAAAAGTAAAGAAAAAGAAAACAACAAAAAGAGATAAAGAAAAGAAAAAGAAAAATGTGTGAAAAAAAAAAAAAAAAAAAAAAAAAAAAAAAAAAAAAAAAAAAAAAAAAAAAAAAAAAAAAAAAAAAAAAAAAAAAAAAAAGCGCTTCACAACTCGGTCATAGTGTAAATAAAAAAAAAAAAAAAAAAAAAAAAAAAAAAAAAAAAAAAAAAAAAAAAAAAAAAAAAAAAAACTGTGTTGATTATAAAAATTTAGGTCCGAAGGTTGTAAATTTTGAACCCAAAATTTTGTTTTGAGCCTTCAATACCCTTTCTTTCTAGCCCTGTCCAAATCCCACATTACGGTCCAGAAAGACCTTCTGATCAGTCTTCAAAAGATGCCACGTCAGGCGAGTGAGAGAATCCTATCAGAATATAACACTCTGATTCTCAGCAGAAAAGACTCTGATTCTCAGCAGAAAGGAAATACGAGAGAGTCTTGGCAGTGACACCCCAATCCCCAGCTAAAAGTGATGCAAGTGAGAGAGTCTTACCGGTGAAAACCTTCACAGGCACCATAAGACGACGAAAGCCGAGAGAAAATCAAAATGAGAGAGGCTTGAAAGTGAAAACCCTTCGGGCACTACAAGTCGAATAAAGGTGATAATCAGATGGAAATCGTGAAAGACGAAGGATAGACCATATGTGCATGTCATGACCAATGGAGTTGGTATTCGCGTTTGATAAGTTTTGTAGATATTTCTTGCTAGAGAGTCATTTTCTTTTTCCTTTGTCTTCTATTTTGTTTCTTTTTATCTTTCTCATTTTTATCAAAAATTCCCCATCAAGGTCTGTCTAGTCAGAACAAGTGAGAAATGACTTCAAAACTTGCCACCAACTTTCCAATTATTATGCAAAGCAAGGAAATGCCATTGACGGCAGAGAAGTAGGGTGCGAAGACGATTATTAAACTGGGGCAGAAAATTTTCTTTTCAGTTTGAAAATTTTCTGGAAGTCAATACCCACTTGGGGAAGAAGGAAAGTCTTAAGGGAAATGGTCTTCGAACTAGTGTCATCCTCAACAACCTTCAAGAAGAGTGAAACACCAATTTTGAGGAAATGAAAATCTACCGGCAGTGTTATCTTCAGCAAGTTCCGAGGTGGTCGGACAACACAGAGTGGTAAAGGAAGAAAGGAAATCTCATCTTCAACAAAATAACCCCCAGCAAGTTGAGAAACACAGAACGAGGAAGGGATAAATGGAAAAACCCATCCCCAGCATGAGTATCATCCAATAATAACATCCCCAGCAAGTTCTGATAATGAAACACAGAGCAGGGAAAGAGGAGGAGAACCATCCCCAGCAGGAGCACCACAACCAGCCACCACATTTTTAAAACTAACCAATTTTCCTTTGATTTGAAACAGGGAAAAAAGGGGTTGTCGGCAACAAAGCATGCCACGAAGAAGATTCTCAAACTGGGGCAGAAAATTTTCTCCTGTTGTGAAAATTTTCTCGAAACCAAATACTTGGTTAGGGAAAGAAGCTAGATAACGCGAGGAAATGATCTTTGAACCCGGTTATCCCAGCAGATTTGAAAGAAAGAAAACAACAAGCCGTGATAGATGAAATTATACCCCCAACAGACAGGACAAGACGAGGAAGCTTGCGTTCAGAAAGGCAAGAAGCCGGTATCACCCTCAGCAGTCCTCGGAAAATGAAACATTGATTTCGAGATTTCACCGGCAGCATTATATCCTACAAGTTTTTCAAGGGAGCGAAGCGCGAGCCCGCATGAGGTTTGGAAAGAGGAAGAAGGAAAGGGGATCCCCCGACAGGGTAATCCCCAGCTGATGACACTTCAATCCCCAGCGATCTCGAGAGAGAATAAAGGTTCTGAAGGAAGTAGAAAAGGAGGAAATGAAGAAGATTTTCCCCAGCAGCATTACCCCAGCAGGTAAGTAATTAGTTCCAAAGACATCCCCAGCAATCAAGAGAAAAATAACACAACCCGGGAGGAAAGCAATTCCAAAACAAGGTAATTCGGAAGAAAGGATGGCCCAAGAAGCGATGCAGGAAGAAGAAAGTGGTGCAGGAAGCAAAGGAAGGCGACATGGATGGGATGGAGTTAGTAAGATGATGTTGAAGTCAGGAGCCCGCCTGAAGAGAGGAATGGCGATTTATTTTCAAAAGATGTTGTTGAAGTCAGGAGCCCGCCTGAAGAGAGGAATGGCGTTTATTTTCAAAAGATGTTGTTGAAGTCGGGAGCCCGCCCGAAGAGAGGAATGGCGATTTATTTTCAAAAGTTGATGATTGAAGTCAGGAGCCCGCCTGAAGAGAGGAATGGCGTTTATTTTCAAAAGATGTTGTTAAAGTCAGAAGCCCGCCAGAAAAGCAGAACGCCGTCTCAGTTTCCAAGATTTGATAAGGGGAGCCCGCCCGAAGAGAGGAATGGCGATTTATTTTCAAAAAATGTTGTTGAAGTCAGGAACCCGCCTGAAGAGAGGAATGGCGATTTATTTTCAAAGATGTCATTGAAGTCAGGAGCCCGCCTGAAGAGAGGAATGGCGTTTAATTTTCAGAGTTGTTGTTGAAGTCAGGAGCCCGCCCGAAGAGAGGAATGGCGATTTATTTTCAAAAGATGTTGTTGAAGTCAGGAGCCCGCCCGAAGAGAGGAATGGCGTTTATTTTCAAAAGATGTTGTTGAAGTCGGGAGCCCGCCTCTGAAGAGAGGAATGGCAATTTATTTTCAAAAGATGATGATTGAAGTCGGGAGCCCGCCCGAAGAGAGGAATGGCGTTTAATTTTCGGAGTTGATGGTTGAAGTCGGGAGCCCGCCCGAAGAGAGGAATGGCGATTTATTTTCAAAAAGATGTTGTTGAAGTCGGGAGCCCGCCCGAAGAGAGGAATGGCGATTTATGTTCAAAAGATGTCGTTGAGGTCAGGAGCCCGCTCGAAGAGAGGAATGGCGATTTATTTTCAGAAGTTGATGTTGAAGTCGGGAGCCCGCCCGAAGAGAGGAATGGCGATTTATTTTCGAAGTTGATGTTGAAGTCGGGAGCCCGCCCGAAGAGAGGAATGGCGTTTTATTTTCTAAGTTGATGATGAAGTCGGGAGCCCGCCCGAAGAGAGGAATGGCGATTTATTTTCAAAAAGATGTTGTTGAAGTCGGGAGCCCGCCCGAAGAGAGGAATGGCGATTTATGTTCAAAAGATGTCGTTGAGGTCAGGAGCCCGCCTCTGAAGAGAGGAATGGCGATTTATTTTCAGAAGTTGATGTTGAAGTCAGGAGCCCGCCCGAAGAGAGGAATGGCGTTTAATTTTCGGAGTTGATGGTTGAAGTCAGGAGCCCGCCCGAAGAGAGGAATGGCGATTTATTTTCAAAAAGATGTTGTTGAAGTCGGGAGCCCGCCTGAAGAGAGGAATGGCGATTTATGTTCAAAGGATGTCGTTGAGGTCAGGAGCCCGCCTGAAGAGAGGAATGGCGATTTATTTTCGGAAGTTGATGTTGACGTCAGGAGCCCGCCTGAAGAGAGGAATGGCGATTTATTCTCAAGAGATGTTGAAGTCAGGAGCCCGCCTGAAGAGAGGAATGGCGATTTATTTTCAAAAGATGTTATTGAAATCAGGAGCCCGCCTGAAGAGAGGAATGGCGTTTAATTTTCAGAGTTGTTGTTGAAGTCAGGAGCCCGCCCGAAGAGAGGAATGGCGATTTATTTTCAAAAGATGTTGTTGAAGTCAGGAGCCCGCCTGAAGAGAGGAATGGCGATTTATTTTCAAGAGATGTTGTTGAAGTCAGGAGCCCGCCTGAAGAGAGGAATGGCGATTTATTTTCAGAAGTTGATGTTGAAGTCAGGAGCCCGCCTGAAGAGAGGAGTGGCGATCTAATTTTCTAAGTCGATGTTGAAGTCAGGAGCCCGCCTGAAGAGAGGAATGGCGATTTGTTTTCAAAGATGTTAAAGTCAGAAGCCTGCCGGAAAAGCAGAACGGCATCTCAGTTTCCAAGATTTGATAAGGGTAGTGAACAATCGGAAAGTGGTAGAGTATAACGAAAATCTCCAGCATGAATCCAAGTTCATAGTCAAAAGGAAGGCAACAAGGATCAAAAAGAGAGGTTCAGACTTCGAAGGAGAATAGTTCGAAGATCACAAAGAAGAGACCAATGGTCGGAGTTCGGCAATCAAGATAGGACGAAATAACAATTGTCAGAAGAGAAGAAGCATGCGAAGAAACATCAGAGCCAGCAGGATGGCAAGGAACATGACAAGAGCAAGTTGAAAAGATAGATAAGAAGAATTTGCAATATTGTAACTTAGTTTAGCTTCTTATTTATTTTGTTTTGTTTAGCACGATGTAATAAGGAAATCAGTCAAGCAGTGGCAACGGCGGTAACAGCAGTAACAGCAAGATCACAGCGGTCATGGTAGTCCCAGCTACCAAAACTTCCCGAACTACATTGACCTGATTCCCTTTTAGCCAGGGATATGTAGGAGACCTTCTGAAGCAAAGGTTCGGTCAAAATTTTCCAAAAAAAAAAAAAAAAATGCTTTATACGGAGTGTTCAAACGGGCAAAAATCGCTCGTATACGCTCACTTATCTTTGCACGAAAACTCTTCATGTTTACGCGCAAAGAGGGGCAGCTGTGAGCACGTGATTTTTGCCCTACATGAGAATCACTCCCAGAAAATTCAAAAATAAAATAGTTTTGTGTTGAGTGTGATTTTTTGTGATTTTTGGTGTTATTTTTATCTTACATTTGCATTTTTTGTGTGTGCGTGTTTATTTATTTAAATTAGTAAAATACAAAAATATATACATTATGTGTTGCATTTTGTTTAGTGTTTAATATCAAAATTATACGGTTTACATTTAAGTGATATGCAATTATGTGGGATAATTAGTTGTGTTATAGGTTAGTATATATATGTATATATATATATATATATATATATATATATATATATATATATATGTTTAGTATATATATGTATATATATATATATATATATATATATACATATGGTACATCATGGAATCTAGTTGTATGACATGGGATTCGGATTGGGCCAAAATCCAATTCAATATGACTTGGCCCAAACCACTGGATCAGCCCACCCTCACCTTTGATCGATCTGAGCCGTTCAGATCATCTGATCCAACGGCTCCGATTGATCCATTCAGTTCAGTATGCCAAACACCCCCAGACCCCTCTTTCATTTTTCATTCTTCACCTCCGGCTCTCACCCTAGAGATCAGCCTCATCGCCGCCGTGCTCCGCCTGCCGGAAATCGCCTCACGGCGGTTCCGGTAGGCCAATGGCCACCAAACTAATGCCAAAATCTTCCCCTCACCTCCCCCATTACGAACCCAGCCTTCGTTAACCTCGAATCACCACCAAACGTCTCGAATCTTCATTCAAAGATTCGAGTCAAAACCCAAACTACGCCAAACTTCACCAAATTCACACCACAACCTCCTCATACCTCCCCCACACTCCCCTTAACATTGGTTTGGTTCGAATCTAACCAGAAATGCAAAAGCCCCAAATCCGAGCCCAAGAACCCTAGAATTGAGAAACTAGGGATTTCATTCGGATTGAACGAAATTGAAGTTAATAAACTTTAATTGGAATGTTTTCGTTTGAAAACATTCCAATTAAAGTCTATTTGACTTCAAATGCAACCGCGACTCTTTTCGAATCCAAGTCGGCCAAGTTCCAAGTATTTGTTTTAAGGTATCTCTGTCTTTGTTTATTCGTCGTCTCAATTTAATTGTTTCTAGTTCGTTTCTTTGTTGTTTTAATATTCCGCCAATTCTCTGTTTTCTTCATCTCTTTGGGACCCTTTGATTTGGTCGATTTTTGTTGTTTCTTCGATTGAAGATGAATGATATACTTAGTATGATTAAGGTCGTCAAGCTAACTAGTTCATACGGATTGCTATCCTGTTATGTCAAAACCATGAGTCACGGATTTGTTGAACTTTGTTTGTTCTTGATTGTATACGTAGGATCAATTAAGTAGTTGTCGTCATTTAGTTATATGATTCTTCCTACTGAACACTGGTTAGTGATTGATGTGGCTGTTTTATCAAGTGAATCTCTTGGAATTGTTGTGATTTCAAGTTAAGTCCAGAATCTGCTGTTAGCATTAGTGTGAAGTGATTAATCAGGCTTAGAATTGTTTAATACCCTGCACAGCCCAGTGGAACCTGTTGTTACAGCAGGGCATTCCACCAGGTTCTCATTTAACATTTAAGCCCACACTTGACAAGACTTAGTGGCTGAAAACAGAGGGTTTAGTGGGCTGGCAGAGCAGGGATGGGCAAGGTTTGAGTGGATTTTTTGCTGGTCCTGGGGTCTTAGACATAGGGGTCTGTTTTGGTTATATATGAGAGGCTGCAGAGAATAGGAGGCCACTGGTTTTTGGTCTGTAAAAAGAAGCAGACATTGGAGACTTGAGAGGGAATTCTGAAAAACAGACAGTAGAGTGCATAGAATACATTGGGTTAGTTTAAGGGATTTTGGGTGAGCCTGTGAATGAGAGATTAGAGAGCACACTGGAGAGTAATAGCTGAAGAGAAAAAATAGGCAGCAGAGACATTTTGATATACATACAAAGTCACAGATAGAGAGAAAAAGGATAGAGAAGTCACTGTTTCATTGATTTTTTGGCTACTGTCTCGTGTGCTTTGATTCGATAGCTGAGTGTTTTGGCCATTTGATTGCTTTTTTGTTCTTGTGTTGGTGGTGCTGTGCCATCGTTGTAGCTGGTTCAGTGGTTGAGGGTTGTGGTAGTTCCAGTGATTGTGGCTGCTGTTGGTCATTGTTGTTGTTGCTGTGTGTTGTTACTGCTTGGTCCAAGTTTGTTGCTGGTTCAGTATTGTTGAGGCTGGTCCAGTTTGTTACTGGTGTATTATTGTTTGTTGCTGCCTGGTTGTTCATTACTGCTTGGTCCAATATTGTTGCTGGTTCAGTATTGTTGAGGCTGGTCCAGTTTGCTACTGGTGTATTACTGTTTGTTGCTGCCTGGTTGTTTATTGCTGCTTGGTTCAAGTTTTAGTCACTAATTCAGTGATTGATAAAGTTCGATTACTGTTGGTTGTTGGGTTGTAGCTGGTTCACTGGTTGTTGTTGCTGTTGGTTTACTATTGGTTGTTATTGGTCTTTGATTGTTGCTCCTGTTACTGTTCTTGTTGCTGTTGCTGCATTGCCATTGCTCACTCTTACTTGTTCTTCCGTATTCCAGGTACACACCTCTGTTATTGTAGTTCCTTGGTTCGAAAAGAATGAAGTTTGAAGCTTATGCATAAAGTCTATTGAAACATGTAGTCGTCTAAAGCTCTTATGTTCAATTACATTCTGTTATTCTCCAATTAAGCTTGTATTGTTAGTCTTGGTTATGGAAAAGTGTAGCTAGGCCAAAGATACACTGTCGTTAGATAAGCACGTAAACCTGAATTAGTCTATCGTATCTCTATCCAATCTTCTCTGCTCGTGTGTGTAATCTCCAAATCTGTTAACGTTAGACCTTACGCTAAAAGCAAGATTAGCTAGGGAATTGTTACTCAACGGAATGACGTAATTAGATTAAAAAGAGTCGGGGTGCATTTCATGTGACCCGGCCCCAATTCTGGGCAAGAGTAAACAAAGCGTGTCAGGAACCACAGGCGCATTTCATGTGGTGTGGTTCGTAGCAAGTTTTAAGTAATTTGGAATCAACTCTTAAGTAAGATACAGTGGGATGTAGTTCGCTTTAGATTTGAATCAAAGGTACGCCTCGCCCAATAGTTACACTAATCACATAGCCGTCATAAATGTACATACAAATACTTAGATTTCGAGATGCGTCGTTTCTTAACGAATATCACGCCTTTCTCAACAGTGTAAATAAGTAGTCGATCCGGGCGCATATTTTAGTTTTACCTTTTTAAATACGGGTGTGCATTTCATGTGACCCAAATCCAAACCCCGAAACGTTGAATAAGAACATGTTGAGGATCCGGGTGCATTTCATGTGACGTGATTCGAAAGCATATTTTTAAGCAACTTTCTCTTTCGTAAATCACAACCAATAATAAAAGCGGTAAAGGGGTATTAACTTGCACTAAGTACATAATTGTAAAAAGCGGATAGATAAGCCAAACACGACAGTTGAGCGACCGTGCTAGAACCACGGAATTCGGGAATGCCTAATACCTTCTCCCGGGTTAATAGAATTCCTTATCCGGATTTCTGGTTCGCGGACTGTTAAATAGAGTCATTCTTTTCCTCGATTCGGGATTTAACCGGTGACTTGGGACACCATAAATCTCCCAAGTGGCGACTCTGAAATAATTAAAATAATCCCGTCTCGATTGTCCTTTAATTGGAAAAACTCTTTGCATCCTTGCGGGTGCGTAAAAAAGAGGTGTGACAATATCTCTTTTGCCGGGGGCGCTATATTCATGTTATGATTATAGGTGGATCCGTATCAGGTACCTCAGTTCATCGGCATTAGCACTCCTTCATCTTTCACTGGCCGTTTGGGTGAGCCTCTTTCCTCTCGGGGCCCTGCGTGACTCATGCCACTTCTATTTCAGAGTTTTATTTTGGTTTTGTGTAAGGTATAGCCTGAGCTTTGTTACCGGTAAGTACTGTATTATCCTGTAATATTTTAGAGGCTCCGTAGACAGTAAATGTGGGATTATGGACCTATGTAAATATATATCGGGCTTTGTAAATTGTATACTTGTTAAGTAAATTAAGCGTGTTGTGTACGTTTTGAAAGAGAGTGTTTTATTATAAGATGGTTAAACGTTTGGTCGATAAGTAATGAAAAATACAAGGGAACCACGTGGGTTAGGAAAGGCACCCGGGTCCGCTTGACTGGGGCTATCCGATCGGGCGCCGGTCATGTTCCTCCATTTGGAGCGTGACAAAGTTGGTATCAGAGCCTAAGATTTTAAATTGTCCTAGGATGTCTAGGAGCCGTGTCTAGTAGCTCCCTTCCTATCGGTGTGTTGTCGACCACATCTATAAGTAGGGGACTGTACGAACATTTAGGAATTCCCATTTCTTTGTTATTCTATACCGTGCAGTAAAGTAAAAAGTGGAAGTATTTATGTATAATTCGTGCCTTATTCCGAAATTTTCAGAATATGGCGCCTAAGAAGAAAGCTAGACTCGGCATTGGGGCCAATGCCACCCCAAGCGTGGCTGTGAATCATGTACCTGGTGCTGTGGGTGAGAGTGACTTACCGGTCCTTAATCTACCCGACCCATCTATTCCAGAACCAAGCATTCCTATTCCCGCTGCGGCGGATGTGCCACCATCCCTCCTGCCAATATTCCTGATTGTGATACAGTTCCAACTTCCGGTCCTGAGTTTTTCGATGGGGACCTTAGAGGAGCCATCCGTTTGTTAACCCAGTTAGTGGCTGCCTAGGCCCAGAAATATCATAATTCCCCTGTGTCCTCCAGCGGATAGGGAGATTCCTCAAGCTCCAAAGTCCACCAGTTTCTGCGATTGGACCATATAGAATTCTCAGGCACAAACTAGAGGCCGATCCGCAGGATTTCCTTGATGAGATATATAAGACCCTTAGAGTGATGAAGGCTACAAAGATAAAGGGGCAGAGTTGGCTTCATACAGGCTGAAGGGAGCAGCGCGTTCGTGGTTTGAGATGTGGGAGGATTCTCGTGAGGAGGGAAGACCTACGGCTAGATGGGATGAGCTTGTAGATGCCTTCATGGACCACTTCTTGCCTGTCGAGACAATGGCAGCCCGTGCCACTAATTTCGAGGCTCTCAAAGAGGGTAGTATGAGTGTTTGGGAGTATCACATGGAGTTTGTGAGATTTTCCAAGTATGCACCTCAGTTAGTGTCGACCGTGGATGCTCGAGTTCGGCGATTTGTTCAAGGCCTTAGCCCTTTGGTGGTGAATGAGGCTGCTACAACGATTTTCACTCAAATATGAATTATGGGAAAATTGTGGGGTTCGCTCAGGCCACAGAGGCTAGGAAGTTGAAGATTCGAGCAGAAAGAGAGAGTAGCAGCAGGGCCCGGTCAATGGGTCACTCAGGGAGACCAGTTCTAGGGAGAGGGTAATCAGGGCCGTCCCAGTCATATGCTCAGTCCTCAGCGAGTGCACCGCTATCTATGCACAATTATCAACAAAGCAGTCATTCGAGTCCAGGTTCAGATAGCAGCAGGTCCCGTCAGTCCGGTCGTCCAGGAGTGAGGCCCCAACAGTAGGGGGGAGATACATGCCCCAAGTGTGGGAGATTTCATACAGAGACTTGCTATTTAAATATCCTGGTATGTTATAGGTGCGGGGTGAGTCCAGCGAGACTGTTGTGTACCCAGTCAGGGTATGGGTATGGGATCTGCCCAGTCATCCAGTTCTTCAGTTGCTACATCATCAGTGCATCCTCCAGCTCCAGTAGGGCGCGGTGCAACTAGGGGTGAAGCTCGGGGTAGGGGTGGACCTAGCATGTTCTATGCTTGACCGCCAGAGTGTTGAGGCTTCTCCAGATGTTGTTACAGGCATCTTGTCTGTCCAGGCTGTTGATTGTTATGCTCTTATTGATCCGGGGTCCTCTTTGTCTTATGTCACCCCATTCATTGCTTCAAGTTTTGGGACAGAATCGAACAGCTTCATGAGCCGTTCTTTGTATCAACTCCGATTGGTGATTCTATTACGGCCTCGCAAGTTTAAAGGAATTGTGTTGTTATGGTGAGTGGTCGTGTTACCACGACCGGTCTTATTGAGCTTGGAATGGTAGATTTTGAAGTAATCATGGGGATGCACTGGCTTTATTCATGCTTTGCAAAGTTAGACCGTCGGACGAGAGTCATGAGGCTCAAGTTCCCTAACGAGCCGGCTATTGAGCGGAAAGGAAATGGTATGGTGCCAAAGGGTAGGTTTATTTCCTACTTTAAGGCTTCGAAGATGATTAAGAAGGGGTGTATTTATCATTTGGTCCGGGTGACGGACACCACCTCAGATGTGTCTGCCCTCGAGTCTGTGCCAGTTGTGAATGCATTTTCTGAAGTGTTTCCGGATGAGCTTCCAGGGATTTTGCCAGATAGGGAGATAGATTTCGGGATTGATGTATTGCCAAATACTCAGACAATATTCATTCCACCATACAGAATGGCGCCAATAGAGTTAAGAGAGTTAAAGGAGCAGCTGAAGGAATTATTAGAGAAGGGGTTCATACGATCGAGTGTGTCGCCGTGGGGTGCTCCGGTTCTTTTTGTCAGAAAGAAGGATGGGTCACTTCAGATGTGCATTGATTATCGGCAGCTTAACAAAGTCACCATCAAGAATAAATATCCTTTGCCTCGGGTCGATAATTTGTTTGACCAATTGCAAGGTGTGAAGTTCTTCTCCAAAATTGATCTACGGTCCGGGTATCACCAATTAAAGATCAAAGAGCAGGATATTCCAAAGACCGCCTTGAGAACTCGATATGGTCCCTTTGAATTCTTGGTCATGTCTTTTGGGCTAACCAATATCCCGGCAGCTTTCATGGACCTTATGAATCAGGTTTTCAAGCCATTTCTAGATTCCTTTATGATTGTTTTCATTGATGACATCCTCATTTATTCGCGGAGCAGGGAGGATCATGCCATTCACCTCAGAGCAGTATTGAAGACTCTTCATCAGTATCAATTGTAACACCTCCTTTTTTTTCTGCTTATACCGCTATTTAGTACTACACCCCGGAAAGGGATATAATAATAACAGGGAAGGAGTTTTTCCAATTAAAGGACATTCGGAACGGGATTTATTTATCAAATTTCAGAGTCGCCACCTGAAAAAATAATGGTGTCCCAAGTCACCGATTTAATCCCGAACCGAGGAAATTATGACTTTGTTTAACAATTCGCAAAATCAAAAATCCGGATAAGAAATTCTGTTAACTTGGGAGAAGGTGTTAGGCACTCCCAAATTTCGTGGTTCTAGCACGGTCGCTCAACTGCCGTATTTGTTTTTTTTTTGTCATTTCTTTATATATTCCAATTATGTGCACTTAATAATGTTCCGCTTTGTCATTTTTTAAGAATTGCGACATCGCAAAAATGCATTTCGAGTCACACCGTACCAGTACACTAGTGACATTAGTGCATTTCAACTTCGCCGGAAATTGGATTTGGGTCACGTAAATGTACACCCGTATTTTGAATTAAATGATTCTGATTCAGAACTCAACTAACAAAATAGCTAAGTACTAATATTATATGTCTAATTTCAGAGCATATATAGATCTAAATGTACTAGCTGTGTTTTAGCCGGTTTTAGTTTTAGATTTAGGTGATAATTATATCTAACCTACTAAATACGTTTACTATAGTATTATCTACTACTACTTTGATCTAATCGAGTCCATATAGTCTATTACTTATTACAACCCATTCCTAAATGAATTACAAGAGATCTAAAATTATAACTACAACTATAAGAAAAATAGAAATACAACTTCAGCATAATTAATATATAATTTCATTCCTTCATCATGTTTTAATTACACCTTCAGAAGATAGTAATGTACCTGATCAAATGAAAAGGAAATTGATGAGTTCTAAGGGATGAAGGAGAAGAGAAATCAGCAATAACAGCAGCCAGATATCAACAACGAACAGGAGCAATTAACACAACAAGTTTCCAAACTCAGTAGGCAACCAGCAAATAACTCAAGCAAACAGAAATCCAAGCTAAGTCGCAATGAACACAGAAGAGGAACAACGAGCAAATACTCCAGAAATAGTACTCGAATTGTATGCTAAGTAGAAGACCAGTAGAGTTCTGAAGATTAGAACTCTTAGATTATGAACCCTCAAAATCCAAAATTCAGAATTTAGAACAAAAATCAGACCTAATTTCGAACTTCTAAAGTTGGAACCCCAAGAGTTGAACCCCCTTTTCAGGCTTGAAACAACCTATTTATAGAGTAAATTTGGGGGGAATTTTGAATTAGATATTTCTATTTCCCTCCCCATCTCTTTTCTAATTAAATCAATATAGTATAGTAAAAATCTAACGTAATGCACTTGAACCCGTACTAGAAGGTTCTAGACTGTTTCTTATTGTTCTATTGGGCAGTTTCTACCTAGTTGGCCTCACTTGCTAAGGTTTATTACACATTTACCTTTTAACTAGGCCTAGTCTACCCTTATTGTTCATGTATTTTCAGAAAAACCAGACATTAAAGTCATTTATACTCCTATTAGCTTTATGTAATCTACAGAAATACCAATTCACCTTCCCCTTTTACCCTTTACATTTAATCATATTTACCCCACCTGTATTAGGTCTGCCAAGACTTGGGTAATTGAATTTAAAAATATAACCCCCTGAGACTCGTTTTAATTCTTAACCAGTTTCAGACTAATTAACCCTTTCAAAATTAACCACTATTACAAAGATAGCCACTAACCAAAGACTCATATTGTGTTGCAAACATAACCACAATAGACATTTACACATATAACCTAAATGTGCATAAGCACTCAGAAGTTCAGAAGAAACAAACATACAAATAATAATGTAAATGTAGCCATATTTATGTAGTCTTGCACAATTAGCCCTAATTTCGACTAATCTTTTAATTAGAACTCACAAAGACAAATTGATAATGGTTGAATTCCAACTAATCAAAACCCTAGTCGAGACAGGATCTTTTGAACAATAACATAGAAATAACTAATAGTACATGATTTACAGGTAGCCACATCAGAACTCAAGAATACTTAGTCGACTTCAGGCATACATGTAATAAGCTCAGGTCTAACAAGTATGAACATAGAAGAGCAAAGTATAGCATAGAGATGGATTCATGGCATTTAATTACTTTTAACATGCATAGGGATTTTAATGAGATCCAAGTTTTAAACAGATAAGCACACAAAAGAGACTGGGCCTCTGGAGCCCAGCATATCTTTTATTCCCATTCGAAGGCAGAGATGCCACATTAATCAGATCTGGGCCCATATTCACGGCTAGGCCCAGATTATTTGCATTTGAAGTGAAATTAAGGCAGGCTAACATTTCAATAACAATATTGCGTGCAAATACTATTCAATATTAACAATTAATTGTTTCTAACAATGCCAAGTTACATTTTGATCATTACTGATTTCAGTATTATCAATTAACTAAGAATGTCAATACTAGTTTATATCAATGTTATTATTCTACGCGGCAGAATATAATATTCAAATCGTTATCAATATATTGGTTGCGGGATTATTTTGTCACTTTATTTTTAACAGAAGAAAACAATATTTTAATTTTAACTAGGCATGCTTGAACTACTGTTATCAAATCACAAAGTCTGAAAGCAAATTTGTTGATAAATAAAGATAAACAGTAATACAATTTGAACTTCAAAATTACTTATACTTTTTGAATTAAATGATTCTGATTCAGAACTCAACTAACAAAATAGCTAAGTACTAATATTATATGTCTAATTTCAGAGCATATATAGATCTAAATGTACTAGCTGTGTTTTAGCTGGTTTTAGTTTTAGATTTAGGTGATAATTATATCTAACCTACTAAATACGTTTACTATAGTATTATCTACTACTACTTTAATCTAATCGAGTCCATATAGTCTATTACTTATTACAACCCATTCCTAAATGAATTACAAGAGATCTAAAATTATAACTACAACTATAAGAAAAATAGAAATACAACTTCAGCATAATTAATATATAATTTCATTCCTTCATCATGTTTTAATTACACCTTCAGAAGATAGTAATGTACCTGATCAAATGAAAAGGAAATCGATGAGTTCTAAGGGATGAAGGAGAAGAGAAATCAGTAATAACAGCAGCCAGATATCAACAACGAACAAGAGCAATTAACACAACAAGTTTCCAAACTCAGTAGGCAACCAGCAAATAACTCGAGCAAACAGAAATCCAAGCTAAGTCGCAATGAACACAGAAGAGGAACAACCAGCAAAGACTCCAGAAATAGTACTCGAATTGTATGCTAAGTAGAAGACCAGTGGAGTTCTGAAGATTAGAACTCTTAGATTGTGAACCCTCAAACTCCAAAATTCAGAACTTAGAACCAAAAATCAGACCTAATTTCGAACTTCTAAAGTTGGAACCTCAAGAGTTGAACCCCTTTTTCAGGCTTGAAACAGCCTATTTATAGAGTAAATTTGGGGGGAATTTTGAATTAGTTATTTCTATTTCCCTCCCCAACTCTTTTCCAATTAAATCAATATAGTATAGCAAAAATCTAACAAAATGCATTTGAACCCCTACTAGAAGGTTGTAGGCTGTTCCTTATTATTCTATTGGGTAGTTTTTACCTAGTTGCCCTCACTTGCTAAGGTTTATTACACATTACCTTTTAACTATGCCTAGTCTACCCCTTATTGTTCATGTATTTTCAGAAAAACCAGGCATTAAAGTCATTTATACCCCCATTAGTCATACCAATTCACCTTCCCCTTTTACCCTTTACATTTAATCATATTTACCCGACCTGTATTAGGTCTGCCAAGACATGGGTAATTGAATGTATTAAAAATATAACCCCGTGAGACTCGTTTTAATTCTTAACCAATTTTAGACTAATTAACCCTTTCAAAATTAACCACTATTACAAAGATAGCCACTAACCAAAGACTCATACTGTGTTGCAAACATAACCACAATAGACATTTACACATATAACCTAAATGTGCATAAGCACTCAGAAGTTCAGAAGAAACCAATATACAAATCATATTGCAAATGTAGCCATATTTATGTAGTCTTTCACAATTAGCCCTAATTCCGACTAATCTTTTAAAATTAATTAAACTCAGAGAGACAAATTGATAATGGTTGAATTCCAACTAATCAAAACCCTAGTCGAGACAGGATCTTTTGAAAAATAACATTGAAATAACTAATAGCACATGATTTACAGGTAGTCACACCAGAACTCAAGAATACTTAGTCGACTTCAGGTATACATGTAATAAGCTCAGGTCTAACAAGTATGAACACAGAAGAGCAAAGTATATCATTGAGATGGATTCATGGCATTTAATTACTTTTAACATGCACAGGGATTTTAATCAGATCCAGGTTTTAAATAGATAAGCACACAAAAGAGACACCGAGCAGAAGCAGGTTTTCAGAGTAATTAGCTTTAGGGCTTCGTTCTTTTCCTTTCTTTTTCCTTTTCTTTCTTTCTTTTCTTATTTCTTTCTTATTTCTTTCATTTTCTTTCTTCTTTCTTGATTTTTCAGCATTTCAGAGACTTAAGGTCTCTTAGATGACAATTCTCCCAAACAGACTCCTAGAAGTCTGGTTTGGGTATGAGAGGGGTATTCAGAGACCTGGGGTGAGGTTTTGAAGGGTTTTTATTTTTGGGTACTCGCCAGAATAGGGTTTCGGCAAGATATTTTCTAATATTCGAGGAGTTAGGGGAATATTCGAGGTACGAGACTATGGTAGGGTGATAGATCGTCTCAAGACGGTTCTAGGGTGTTAAGGTGAAGGGCCAGTTCATAACTTGGTGGTCACCGGCTAGGGTTCCGGCGACCGAAATTTCAAGACTGGGGAACTGGTAGGTTTTTTTGGACGGGGTTAATAGAGTACTTGGTGTTAAAAGGTGGAGAGGGGTGTTTGGAAGCTTGGCCACGGCCGGAGAAGGTGATAAAATAGTGACCACCGGTAGGGTTCTAGTGGTCTTTGTGAGAGAGGGGGGGGGGGGGAATAAGAATCTAAGGGCGGCTTGGGTTTGTTTGTGAGAAGCGTGTATGTGTATAATGAATATGAACATGGGGTTTAGGATATATACTGAACCTGTATTGTTGGTCATTCGCCGTTAGATTGACTAGGATCATTTGGACCTTAAAACGAAACCATTTTGTTTAATGAGGCCTTTCCTTTGGTCCGTTAGATTAGATTATTGAACGGCTATGATTTAACTGCCTAAGCGACATCGTTTGGTTAAGTGAGGTAATGGTCTCATCCGTTAGATTAAGGAGATGGACGGCCTTGATTTAATTCTTACACGGTGTCGTTTTGTATACAAAGCCACCGCCTTACTTGGTCCGTTGATCAATTGTATCAACGGCCCAGATTTGACGTATTATACGGCGTTGTTTGGTTTTATTAAGAGACTGGCCGGTTCAATTGTTTGGGCCTGGTCTGTGGGTGTCAATTTGAGCTGAGTATATTATGTATTTGGCCCAATTTTAGTATTTTGAATTGTTATGTTTGTATTTTTATTATTTTTTGAATTGTATTTATTTTAATTTTCTCTATTTTCCTTTGTATTTTATACTTATTTTCCTTGTATTTATTTTATACTGATGTATTTTCTTTTATTTTCCAATTTATATATTTCTTTCCCTTGATTTTCTAATTTTCTGTATTTTTCTATATTTTTTAATATTTTTCAATTGATTTCCTTTTTGTATTTCGTTTCAAATTTTATTTTTTATCAATTAAAAACAAACTCTGATATTTTGTATACACTAATCAAAACAATTGCAAACAAAAATCATTTTTGTATTTTTATTTTGGAATTTAATTGCTTGGGGCAAAAATCACGTGTTCACACCAATAGTACGCTAAGTTTTTAAAATGCGAAATTTGGTTGAAGTCCGTAGCCTTTCTAGGTCATGTTGTTTCTAGTGAAGGGATTCAGGTGGATCCCAAGAAGATTACAGCAGTGAAGGATTGGCCTAGACCCACGACCCCGACGGAGATTCGTAGCTTCTTGGGATTAGCAGGGTACTATCGGAGGTTTGTGGAGGGATTCTCGACCCTCGCCTCCCCATTGAATAAATTGATGCAGAAAGCAGTCAAATTCCAGTGGTCCGGCGCTTGTGAGAAAAGTTTTCAAGAATTAAAGTCAATGTTGACCTCGGCACCAGTATTGGCCTTGCCAGAAGGCACAGAGGGGTTTGTAGTTTATTGTGATGCCTCCGGGGTTGGTTTGGGGTGTGTATTGATGCAACACGGAAAGGTCATAGCTTATGCTTCCAGGCAACTCAAGAATCACAAAAAGAATTACCCGACGCATGATTTGGAGCTTGCGGCAGTTGTATTTGCTTTGAAAATATGGTGGCATTATCTTTATGGGGTTCATGTAGGGGTGGCAATTTGAGTCCAAACCCATTTAACCCGCCCAACTAGCCTAGAAATTAATGGGTTGGGCTACAAACATTAGCTCATGGGTCAATTTGGGTTGAGCCCAAGTTAACCCATTATCTTTTATAGCCCATTCTGACCCATTCAACAGCCCAAATACAACCCATGAAACTTATCCAAAATAAAGTATTCCAACCTAACTTATCTAGAAATTTACTTAGTTGCTCGATTTTTTTTTTGTTTTTTATATTTTTAATTTTCTGTTCTTTTGCTTTTCTACATCACGCACTTATCTGCCCACCCCATTCTACCCCTACACCCCTACCCCGCGCAAAACCCCTAAAAAATCATTTTTTTTGTTGTATTTTTAATTTTCAATTATTTTATTTTTCTACATCACCCACCCTACCCCTCTCCCCCCACTATCCCACCTATTGCAAACCCCCTAAAAAAATTTAATTTTAATTTTAATTTTAAATTTTTGTTTTTTATTTTTCATTTTTTCTACCACCTCACCCACCATACCCTCTACCCCCTCCCCCACCTACCCCGGTGCAACCCCCTAATTTTTTTTAATTTTTTTTTTAAATTTTAATTTTTATTTTTAATTTTTAAAATTTTCTATCATCCCACCCACCTACCCCTCCCCCCGATACAAACCCCCTAAAAACTTCTTTACTTCTTATTTTTAAATTTTTGTTCTTTATTTTTCAGTTTTTCTGCCACTCTACCCCACCATACCCCTACCTTCTCATGCCCTCCTCCCCCACCCCCACCCCAATCCGGGCGCAAACCCCAAATTTTGTTTTTATGCAAGATGAGCATGATTCTAAAATATGGGTCAAGTTGGGCGGGTTGGGTTATGCCCCATTGTTTAGCCCATCTTGACCCAACCCATCTTAACCCAAATACACTTTGGGCTGGGTTGGGCAATGACCCATTTATTGACCTAAACCATCTTGACCCGCCCAAATTTAGCCCAACCCGCCCATTTGCCACCCCTACGTTCATGTAGATGTGTTTTCAGACCACAAGAGTCTCCAATATTTGTTCAAATAGAAGGAACTGAATTTAAGGCAGCGACGGTGGTTAGATTTGCTCAAGGATTATGATACGAACATTTTATCCACCTAGGGAAGGCAAACGTGGTGGCCGACGCTCTTAGTCGAAAATACATGGGTAGTTTGGCTCATTTAGGGGTGGATCAGAGACCCCTGGCTAGGGAGGTTTACCAATTGACTAGTTTGGGGGTTCGCATCTCAACATCAGACGAGGGAAATATTATGGTGCATAATGGAGCAGAATCGTCACTGGTCGCATAAATCAAAGAAAAGTAGTTTATGGATCCAACATTGGCTCGGATAAAGGAAGGAGTTGTGAATAGCAAGACTTCGGCATTTTCGCTCAGCGGCGAGGATGGTATATTGTGGTGTCAAGGTAGGCTGTGTGTCCCGGATTCAGATAAGCTTCGGGAGAGGGTGATGGAGGAGGCTCATATTTCCAGGTATTCCGTGCACCCAGGTTCTACGAATATGTATCATGACCTCAAGGAGATCTATTGGTAGAACGGTATGAAAAGGGATGTGGCGAATTTTGTATCTAAATGTCCGAATTATAAGCAAGTAAAAGCTGAGCATCAGCGGCCCGGTGGGTTAATCCAGCTCATGGAAATCCCAATGTGGAAATGGGAGATGATCAACATGGTTTTCATGGTAGGATTACCTCACACTCAGCGTAAGTTCGACTCAATTTGGGTAATAGTGGATTGACTCACCAAATCAACTCACTTCTTGCCAGTCAAGTCCACTAATACTGCAAAACAATACGGTAAGTTGTATATCAAGGACGTAGTAAGGCTTCATGGCACTCCACTTTCTATTATCTCGGATCGAGGGGCCCAGTTCACAGCTAATATTTGGATGAAATTTCAGCAAGGTTTGGGTACTCAGGTGAATCTCAGCACAGCTTTCCATCCGCAGACCGACGGTCAGGCCAAGCGAACTATCCAGATGCTTGAGGATATGTTGCGGGCTTGTGTCTAAGATTTCAAAGGTAGTTGAGATGACCACTTACCACTTATATGAAACATAGCGCGTCTGCGCGAAACATAGCGCGTCTGTGCAAAACATCGCGCGCCTGGAAGGTTTTAATACCCCAAGATCGGTCTAGAGTGTTCCCAACTCATTGTTGAGGTTAGGGCTTGCTCTCTCAAGTGGGTTTAGTCCCAAACTTCATCCCTATGATCTTATGTAGGGTTTTTAGAGTACTTTGAGTAATTTCTACCCCTTAACACTTATACTAACAAGGATTAATCTTCAAAATCCTTAGATTTTCCTTCAAATTCTTGAATTCTTCAAGAACACCTCAAGTGGGGATTCTTAAAATTCTTACTACAAGAGGTATGACCATAATCTCTAACTACTCTATGGTGATTATTCATGTAAGATACATAAATTAGAACTCATGGGAGGGTGATTGGGAGCCATATGTGCCTAATCTAGGTTATGTTGGTATTGTAGAGGTTGTGAGATGGGTCATTGAGGTATGATTCTTGATATAGTAGTAATATGTATGCATGCATGTGCAAATAGGGTTGTGGAAAGATTGATGAACATAAATAGATAAAGATTGGGTTTTGGAATGAAGGAAAATCTTGTAAAAGAGTATTAAAAATCAAGACACCCAACTAGTATTTGATAAAATGCTGCAAGGAGCTGAAACCATGAATGCCTTCCTAATTTGTGTTTAATTTTGCTATGTTTCAAGTAGATTGGGATTGCTAGAATATTCGAAATGTCGTAGTAACTTAAGGAAAGCTTAAACGAGGTATGTATGGCTAAATTTGATCCTTGTGAAATCGCATTGTTTGGTGTACAAATTATTTGGTATGTGATAGCTATGTGAATTGTTGTGAAATTCTTGTGATTGAGTTGTTGGGTGTTTGATTGGTTTGATTATGTGTTATGTGGTATGAGTTGTGAAACGAATGATAAAAAGGAAATCGTAAATGATGATATTGGGAACAATGGTAGTAATGACATATTTGACTTCTTGTGGGAAATTAATGAAATGACTTGAATTGCTTATGAACTATTGAACATAATGGGATTGGAACTATCGGTTATGGAAACACTTGTAACCTTGTTGTGGTAGTGACTTAAAAAGTATTGTGGAAAGATGAAACAATTGTGAATTTGCTTATTGTCATTGTTGTGATCTTTGTGAAGTGTTCTTGGTTGTTGTTGTGATTGTTGTGATTTGAAACTGTACGGTGGGATCGAGTTGCGGGACGCAACACAAATTGATATATTATGGGTGAGGGTGATAAGGGTGGCCAATGTAATAAGGGTGGACGAGGTAATAAGGGTGGAAAGCGATCGAAATTGCCATTGAAATCGATATGTGTACCAATTGTAAAATCATTGATGAGGCATTGTGAAAGGAGACAGCAGGAGAGTTTGTAACCTGTGGGACACTGTTTGTCCCTTTGTTTGGCTTGATTGTGCATTCCATGTGTATTTGGTTGTTGCTTCTATTGTTTTTTTCTATTTGTATATGGGATGAGGACTTCTTGAAAATAGAGTTAAATGTTGAAAACTTGTTTGGCTTGTCTTGTTATTTCTTTACATATTTGTTGGTTGTTGCTTTTACCGTGACTTTTTTGTCTACGACTTGAGTTTACTTGGGACAAATCTTATTCATACATACCGGTACAATTCTAGTGTACTGACGTCCCTTTTGCCAGGGGCGCTATATTTATGTTATGATTGTAGGTGAATTCGTAGTTCATCGGCATTAGAACTCCTTCATCTTCCACTGGCCGTTTGGGTGAGCCCCTTTCCTCTCGGGGCCTTGCGTGGCTCATGCCACTTCTATTTCAAAGTTTTATTTTGGTTTGTGTAAGGTATAGCCGGAGCCTTGTTACTGACAAGTACTGTATTATCCTGTCATATCTTAGAGGCTCTGTAGACAGTAAATGTGGGATTATGGACCTATGTAAATATATGTCGGGCTTTTTAAATTGTAAACTTGTTAAGTAAATTAAGCGTGTTGTGTATGTTTTGAAAAAGAGTGTTTTAATTATAAGATGGTCAAACCTTTTGTCGATAAGTAATTAAAAATACACGGTAACCACGTGGGTTAGGAAAGGCACCCAGGTCCGCTTGACTGGGGCTACCCGATCTGGCGTCGGTCATGTCCCTCAATTTGGGGCGCGACACTAACCTTCGCGAACGCGACGGACATCAGGCGAACGCGATGCACAAAGATGCTACTGGGCTGATTTCCTCTTTCGCGAATACGAAGCCCAATTGGGAATGCGTAGCTTACAATGGTAGACCCTACACGAACGTGAAGTAAAAAATAGCTGCTTCACCCAAATGCCCTGCGCGAACACGAGACCCTCTAAAAATTTGCAATCTTTCCAAGTCTAAAAATGGTCTGTTGAACACGAGACACACCCGAGGCCTCCGGGACCTCAACCAAACATGCCAACCAATCCTAAAACATCATTCAAACTTATTCCAATCTTCGAAATGCTCAAAACAATATCAAAATACCTATTTCGCATCAGATTTAAGCCTTAGAACTCCAAAATCTTCTAAATTATGCTTTTGATAAAAAACCCAACCAAACCACATCCGAATGACCTGAAATTTTGCACACACATCCTAAATGACACAATGAAACTACTGTAACTCTTAGAATTCCATTCTGACTATCAGATCAAAATCTCACTATCGAATCGGAAACTTCAAAAATTCAACTTTCGGCATTTCAAGCCTAAATCAGCTACGAACCTCCAAAACACAATCTGAACATGACCCTAAGCCCGAAATCACCTAACGGAGCTAACGGAACCATTAGATTTCCGTTTCAAGGCCGTATTCACATTGTTCTAACCACGATTTACTTTTCAACACTTAAGATCTTATTTAGAGACTAAGTGTCCCAAAACTCTCCGAAACTTAAAACCGAACATCCCGACAAATTAAAACAGCAGAAATAAACACGGGGAAAGTAGTTAATAAGGGATCGAGGCATTAATTCTTAAGACGTTCGGACGGTTCATCACATCCTACTACACTCGAACATTCGTTGTCCTCGAACGGGCATAGAGACATACAAAAAGTAGTGAAAAGATGAGGATAATGGCTACGCATATCCTGTTCGGTATCCCAGGTCGCCTCCTGGACCGACTGGCCCTGCCACTAAACCTTCACTGATGCAATGTTCTTTGAACTCATCTTTCTAAGATGCCTATCCAATATTGCCACTGGTTCCTCAACATAGGTTAGATTCTTGTCCAACTGGACTGAACTGAAATCCAACATGTGCGATGGATCACCGTGATACCTCTAGAACATCGTAACATGAAATACCAGATGAACT
Organism: Nicotiana noctiflora; assembly: GCA_032618575.1. Taxonomy (NCBI): domain Eukaryota; kingdom Viridiplantae; phylum Streptophyta; class Magnoliopsida; order Solanales; family Solanaceae; genus Nicotiana; species Nicotiana noctiflora. Next base: position 78,327 of record JASVEL010013021.1, read on the forward strand.
ACTGCCAGCCTAGGAGGTAAGGCAAGCTCATAAGAAACCTCCCAAACTCACCTCAATATCTCAAAATGGCCAACAAACCTCGGACTTAACTTCCCTTTCTTCCTAAATCTCATAACGCCTTTCATAGGCAAAACCTAAAGCAGAACCCGTTCTCCAACCATATAGGAAACATCACGAACCTTCCAGTTTGCATAGCTCTTCTGTCTGGACCGGGCTGTACGGAGTCTATCCTGAATTACCTTAACTTTCTCTAAAGCATCCCGAACTAAGTCTGTTCCCAATAACCTAGCCTCACCCGGCTCGAACCAACCTACCAAAGATCTACACCCCCTACCATATAAATTCTCATACAGTTCCATCTGAATGCTGGACTGATAACTGTTATTTTATGCAAACTCCGCTAATGGCAAAAACGGATCCCAAGACCCTTCAAATTTGATCATACACGTACAGGGCATATCCTCAAGAATCTGAATAGTTCGTTCGGACTACCCGTCCATCTGAGGATGAAATACTGTACTCAACTCTACCCGAGTACCCAACTCATGCTGAACGACACTCTAGAACTGTGATGTGAATTGAGTACCTCTATACGAAGTGATAAAAAATGGAATATCATGCATACGAACAATTTCCTAGCCTTACCCGGCTCGAACCAACCCACCGAAGATCTACACCACCAACAATATAAAGCCTTATACATCTGAATGTTGGACTGATAACTATTGTCGTATGCAAACTCCATCAATGGCAAGAACTGATACCAAGACCCTCCAAAATCGATCACACACGCACGAAGCATATCCTAAAAAATCCGAATAGTGCGCTCGGACTACCCATCCGTCTAAAGATAAAATATTGTACTCAACTCTAACCGAGTACCCAACTCATACTGAACGTCCGTGATGTGAACTGAGTACCTTTATTCAAAATAATGGAAACTAAAATACCATGCAGACGAACAATCTTTCGGATATAAATCTCTGCCAACCCATCTGAAGAATAAGTAGTACACACATGAATAAAGTAAGTGGACTTGGTTAGTCGATCCACAATCACCCAAACAACATCAAACTTTCTCAAAGTCCGTATGATCCCAACTACAAAGTCCATGGTGATCCGCTCCTACTTCCACTCTGAAATCTCTATATGCTGAAGCAAACCATTCAACTTCTGGTGCAAATACTTCACCTACAAACAGTTAAGGCACCGAGCTACAAACCCAACCATATCTTTCTTCATACGCCTCCACCAATAGTGCTGCCTCAAATCCTGATACATCTTTATGGTACTCGGATGAATGGAATACCGCAAATTGTGGGCATCTTCTAGAATCAGCTCCTGAAGCCCATCAACATTGTGTAGACAAACCCAACCCTACATCATCAATACTCCATCCTCGCTAATGGTTAATATCTAGCATCACCATACTGAACCTTGTCCTTGAGGACTAGCAAATGAGGGTCATCATACTACCGCTCCCTAATACGATCAAATAAAGAAGACCGAGAAACCATGCAAGCTAGAACTCAGCTAGGCTTCGAAAGATCCAATCTCACAAATTGGCTGGCTAAGTCCTGAATATCCATCGCCATATGCCTCTCTGATATTGGTAGATAAAGAAAACTTTCTAAACTCTCTACCCGACGACTCAAAATATCAGCCACCACATTGGCCTTACCCCAGTGATACAGAATAGTGATATTATAGTCCTTGAGCAACTCTAACCAGCTCCTCTAATGAAAATTTAGATCCTTTTACTTGAACATGTGCTGCAAGCTCCGATGGTCAGTATAAATCTCACAAGGCACACAATATAGATAATGGCACCAAATCTTCAGGGCGTGAACAATGGAAACTAACTCAAGGTCATGAATAGGGTAATTCTTCTCATGTATCTTCAACTATCAGGACTCGTAGACAATCACCCTACTGTCCTGCATCAACATCGCTCCGAGGCAAACCCTCAGGGCATCACAATAGACTGTGTAAGACCCCAAACCTGTAGGATCTATCAAAACTGGGGCCGTAGTTAAAGCTGTCTTGAGCTTATGAAAGCTCGTCTCACACTCTTCCCTCCATTAGAACAGAGCACCCTTCTGGGTCAGTCTGGTCATAGGGTCTGCAACTGATGAAAACCCTACACAAAATGACGGTAGTAACTCGCCAAATCGAGAAAATTGTGGATCTCTATAGCTAAGGATGGTCTGGGCCAATCTGCACTACCTCTACCTTCTTGGATCCATTCGAATACCCTCGCTCGATACCATGTGGCCTAATAATACCACAGAATCCAACCAAAACTCACATTTTAAGAACTTTGCATATAACTTCTTTTCCATCAGAGTCTGAAGCACTGTCCTTAGGTGTTGCTCATGATCTTCCCAACTTCGGGAATACACCAGAATGTCATCAATAAAGACAATAACAAAAGATTCATGATATGGTCGGAATACACTGTGCATCAAATGCATAAAGGCTACTGGGGCATTGGTCAGCCCGGTTAACATAACAAGAAACACGTAATGACCATACCGAGTCCTGAAAGTAGTCTTTGGGATATCTAGCTCCCGAATCTTCAACTGATGGTAACCTGAGCGCAAGTCAATCTTAGAAACCACTTGTGCACCATGAAACTGGTCAACCATATCATCAATACAAGGCAAATGATAACGATTCTTCACTGTAGCCTTGTTTAACTGGTGATAGTCAATACACATATGCATAAAACCATCCTATTTTTCACAAACAAGACAAGACCACCCAAAGGTGAAACAATAGGTCGAATAAAACCCTTATCAAGAAATTCCTACAATTGATCCTTCAACTCCTTCAACTCAGGATGAGCCATACGATACGGAGGAATAGAAATGGGCTGAGTGCCCGGCAACAAATCAATGCCAAAATCAATATCTCTATCGGGTGACATTCTTGGAATATCAGCTAGAAACACATCGAAAAAGTCCCATACTACTTGAATTGAACCAACTGAAGGGGTATCAATGCTGAAAGCTCACACATAGGCTAGATACGCGTTACACCCCTTCTCAACCATACACTGAGATTTAGGGAATAAAATAACTCTACTGGGAGTTTGATCTAAAGCATCCCTCCACTTAACACGCGACACACCTGGCATAGCCAGTGCTACACTCTTGGCATGATAGTCAAGAATAGTATAATGGGCAACAACTAGTCCATGCCCAAGATAATATCAAAGTCTACCATGCTGAGAAACAATAAATCGACTCTAGTCTCAAAACCACTAAGAGCAACCAAACATGACCGATAAATGTGGTCCACAATAAAAGAATCTCCCACAAGATTAGAAACATAAATAGGGGAACTCAAAGAATCATGAGATACTGCTAAATACAGAGCAAAATAAGAAGACACATAAGAATAAGTGGAGTCTGGATTGAATAAAACTGATGCATCTCTATGACAAACCAGTATAATACCTGTGATGACAGAATCAGAGGCAAAAACCTTGGTATGGGAAGGAAGGGCATAGTATCAGGCCTGGACTCCCCCTCTAGGGCGACCTCTACCTCCTCAACCTCCACCTCTAGCTGGCTGAGCATGTAGGGTAGCAACTAGAGCTGTAACCATAGCCTGAGAACTCTGCGGGGCATGCTGTGGCCGAGAAGTATGTGGAGATGTACCCCTCCAAAGTATGGGGAAATCCCTCACCATATGGCATGTGTCACCAAACTCAAAACAAGCTCTTGGAGGATGTGGTAGCTGTAATTGGCTCGATCCAAGTCTTCTGGGCTGACCTCTGAAAGCACCCCGCATAGGAGGCGCGCTAGAAACTAGATATGCATAATAAGGCTCCTGAGGCTAAGGGGGAGCTGGAGCACTACTGGCTACTAAGCTGAATGAATATGCCGACTCATATAACCCTGACCATGATGACCTGCAGTTATGGTATGGGCACCAGAATAATGACCCGACTCTCGAGACCTCTTGGCCTCCCTCTCCTCTCTCTCCCTAGCATGTATACTCTCAATCCTCCCGCAATTCTCACCACCTGCTGATAACAAATATCTATCTCCAACTCACGAGCCATGCTAGACCTGATACTGAGAATAAGCCCCTTAATAAATTAGCGAATCCTCTCGCGAACAATACAAACCAAGGCTAGTGCATGCTATTCAAGCTAGTATAACGGACAACGTACTCTGAGATAGTCATAACACCCTGGTGCAAATGCTTAATCTCGGCGCACTATGCATCTCTGAGTCTATCTCTCATAAATAGATTCGAAAACTAGGTCCAAATCAGCGAAACAACCTCGTCCAGACTTTCTAACTCATAGATGCTCCACCACTCATAGGCGACTCCTTGAAGCTGGAAAGTTGTGAATGTAACCCCGCTCGATCCTGATATACTTATGGTACGGAGAATACGGTAGCACTCCTTTAGAAATACCAATGCATCCTTTGATGCTAACCCACTGAATATAAGAGTATCATACTTCTTGAACCTCTCAAGTCTCTACTACTTATCCTATGAAGCCACTCCCCTGTCATCGGGATGGCCTGGGGCTATAGACTGCACAAGAATAATCTCTAGGACCTAATCAACAATCACTCGCTACTCAGAAGTGTAGGCGGTGGCAGTCTATGCTCCTCCACCATCCTGGGATGTAGCTGCAACAAGGGGAAGCAACCCTGCCTAAGCCAAAGTGGTGTACATGCTCATAAATTGTTCTAGAGTCTCCTGAAGTGATAAAGTGGTGGTAGAAGTAGGTGTGTCAGGTGCCTGGACTCTGACTGGCACTGCTGGTGGCTCGTTGGTGGCAGCTTGCACAGGTGCTCTAGCTACACCATGTGCGCGCCCTTGACCTCTACCTCGACTCGGCCCCTGACGGTTGTAGTAGGGTGCACAGAAAGATCATGAGTACACCACCATGCATAGAAATGGCATGGTGGTGTACATGCGCAGAAAGGGCATGAGTACACTATAATGGTACTCAATAAGTGTCAAACCTAACCTCTGTTGAGTAGTGACGAGGAAGGTCAGGGCCCTACTGAGGTTAAATAAAAGATATAATTCAACAGTATAGAACATAACAATATAATATGTACAACAGTAAAAGAAACACAATATAAAAGGACAACAACAACTACATAGAAACAAAGTAAACACCAAAGGAAAATACAGCTCAGCTCCAATAATATCAATCAGGGAACTTCTAGGATAGCGTCCTGAAGTCCAAAATACAGATATTGTCATGGCCCAAACCTTGGGGAGGGCGACCAGCACGCGATCGATGAAATCGATCGAGCAAGTCTAGATTTTTCCCTCCCGATTTATTCTATACCCGAAATATTAATGCATTACCGATTATTAAACATGTGAGGAAAAGTTTTTGTATAAACATATAAGCATTGCTAGTTAAATTCTTACTTAAAACACAACACGCCATAGTTAAGTTCTCAAAAGTATACACAGTTGGCAATCTAAAAACGAAAAGTTTCAAAATACAACGTGATCTTATATCTTTCCCAGCACCCATACATGACCCACATAAATGTCTACGAAGCCTATAAGGATACACGAGACCAAAATGATGATGCCGGTAACAAGGCCCCGGTCATACCTATAAAGTGACATCTTACAGATTAGAAGAACTACAAACCCCTGGGAGGAATGAGGGCTCACCAAGACAGCTGTGAGAACAAGAGAGCACCACTATCTGCGATAGGCACTATCAATGACAGAACCACCTACATCCATTTAAAGATGTAGCGCCCCCGGCAAAATGGATGTTAGTACTGTCGAATAGCGAATAGTACTAGTATGTAGGGTTGACACAATTCTTAATAGGATGAACAATGAACAAATAGAAGACAATTATATCATCAACAAGCACATCACATGATTACAAGGAGGAACACCGAATAAGGTTCACATGATTTTGGTTAAGTCTTTCTGTTCCTTTAGGTTAATGTTCTTTAGTGCCAAATACCACATCTTAAAATATAAGGCCACCGTGGGGTTTTTACACGGAGTCCGGTCTCGACCTGACCAGCTAAGCCATCCCAAGTGAGACATAACCATATTCACATTAATATTCTGAAATCCAATATAAATGCCACCATATGTACAACATGGCATCCGATCTCGGCCCAATCGACTAAGCCATATCACTTGGGACATAACTTCTTTTAATTACTCCTTAGTTCCTACTTCCTTACATCTTTATATTCCAACACATGGTACAACACCTCTTTCATTTATTTAATTCTTGGCACTTGGATACATCAATTCAACACAATTATTCCCGTTGTGAATTTGTTCATGTAATTCTACCATCCATTTGATAAGGGCTATCATACAAAGCATGCACACACGTAAGAAAATAACGAACACTCGAATAGCATGATCACCTTTTCAATTATCATGATTTCAAAATAAATACATAGGACAATTTGGGACGAAAGTTCGTCACCCAGCACATTAATGCATTTAATCAAGTAGGATCAATTTGAAACTCAAGCCAACCATTTGAACACTAAAAATTCAGTCACTAAAAAGAAAAGAGTTAGCCATATATACCTTAATGGAGTCTCCCTGGAAATCCATCTATGGTAATAGACAGTAAAAATTCCATTCAGTTGATCTTTTGAACCTGCTTCATTCCTTACAATAAATTCCAGAATTCCCTAACAACTTCGATCTATTTTTATGAGAACCATGAATTAAGCCAAGAATTAGAGATACGACTAAGATCCTAGCTCATTTAAGCATATTGACTAGCACTAGGTGTACATTGGGCTTTTTGGACCCTTTTGTGAGAGGTTTTTATCACTTTCTATCCCAATTACCATCTTCTTAACTCACAATCTTCCTATACCCCATTGACACTCATACATGCGATATAGTTAATTCCTATACCCGTGGAGTCACCCTTGATTACTCATTTTTAGATAAAATTTCGAATTTGTAGATTTGGGCATAAGTTCTTACCTTTTATGATGAAAACCTAGTTGATTTACTTGATAATCTTCAATGATTTGGGGCAAGGACTTAGAGGGGACTTGGTGAAGGTTACTCCTTCTCACTCTAGAACTCTCTCTCTCTCTCTCTTTATGTTGTGAAAATAACCGAAGAAATGCTCTACTGGGGTGTTTTTAATGGGATGTGGTCAGGTTTTAAAAATTAGAAAATAGGAGCCTAACTCAGATATGCGATTACAAAGTTGACATGCGGTCCATATAATGGACAAAAATGCTCCCAAAACCTGAACACACTGTCTGGGTATGCAGCAGAAATGCGGTCCGCATACCCGTTGTGCGATCGCATAATACACCGCAGAGCTGCCCCATACAAAATTCCAAGGGGATTATGCGACGACTATGCGACCCACATATCTATTATGCGATCGCATACTAGGCTGCATAGTTGACCTTAAATTGACCCACACACTATTTCACTATGCGGTGACTATGCGGTTCGCATAGTTGTTATGCGACCGCATTTTTGATCGCAAAATTGCACTGTTCTAGAAAACATAATTTCTTGACTCCTTAATGCACAAATCAGTCCAAAGGGGCCAAATTTACACATTTCTAACACATATTTCCTAATTTGGCACTATGAGCCTTCGGGTTTTGAGAAAAAAATCTTTCACGGGTCTCACATTCTCCCCCACTTAGGATCATTCATCCCCGAATGAGGGTCAAGGCTCACTCGTCTGCACTTCCTTATGCAAATTTTGGCCCCTCACAATCATGGAACAACTCAATCGCTCTGAATTTGGCTGACTCCCTAGGTTTCCAAATTTTTTTTCAGAGTTTCCTTTGTATCTAGGCCTATCCACCTGTTAGAGAGCCTAAGAACATATATGAACAGCATATACACATCTCACAAACATAACATGATTTGTTATAATACCAACCGCTGCCGTATGAGCAACATATAATCACAACAGAGCAATTTTACATAGATCAGATCAAAAGATAATAGTCCATAGACCAAATTCATAAAGACTATTACATGGCTATACAAACAACTGCGGGTACTTTCTTTTCATTTCTTCCCCGGCTTCCCAAGTGTCTTCCTCAACCTACTGGTTTTTCCATAGCACCTTTACGGAAGCAATCTCCTTATTCCTCAATTTCCAGACCTGTCTGTCAAGAATGGCAACTGGAACTTCTTCATAGGATAGTTCTTTATCGACCTCAATAGTTTCAACTGGCACGATAGTGGATAGATCTCCCACTACTTTCTTCAGCATAGACACATAAAAGACTGGGTGTGCCAATTATTTCTCGGGTGGCAATTCAAGCTTGTATGCCACCTGACCAATTCGCTAGATGATCCTTTACGATCCGACATACTTTGGGCTCAATTTTCCTTTCTTCCCAAATCGCATGATACCTTTATGGGGGAAATCTTTAGGAATACCCAATCATCTTATTTGAACTCAAGATCGCTGTGGTGGATATACGAATAAGACTTTTGGCGACTCTGAGCAGTTTTCAACCTTTCCTTAATAATTTTGACTTTCTCCATGGCCTTGTGCACAAGGTCTGGCCCTATCCGTTCGGCTTCTCCAACCTCGAACCACCAAATAGGAGACATACATCTTTTACCATATAGTGCCTCAAATGGTGCCATTTGAATACTAGCGTGGAAGCTATTGTTATAAACAAACTACATTAGTCGCAAGTGATCATCCTAGCTACCTTTGAAATCAAAAGTACAAGCAAACAACATGTCCTCAAGCATCTGAATAGTTCGCTCTGCTTGCCCGTCAGTCTGGCGGTGAAAAATTGTGCTAAGATTTACCTGTGTACACAAACCTTGCTAAAATTTCTTCCAAAGTTGGTTGTGAACTGAGCTCCTCGATCTGAAATGATTGAGACTGGAGTGCCATGCAACCTGGCTATTTCCTTGATATACAACTAAGCATACTATTCCGCTGTGTCGGTAGATTTAACTAGAAAGAAGTGTGCTAACTCCGTAAGTCAGTCAACAATCACCCAAATCGAGTCAAACCTGCACGGTGTGCATGACAATCCTACCACAAAATCCATGTTGATCATCTCCAATTTCCACATATGAATTTCTATTCTTTGATCTAGTCCTCTAGGTCTTTGATGTTCAACCTTCACTTGATGACAGTTTGGACATCGGCCATGAAGTTCGACACATTCTTTTTCATGTTATTCCTCCAATAGACTTCTTTGAGATCATGATGCATTTTCGTAGAACCTGGGTGCACGGAATACCTAGAAGTGTGAGCTTCTGCTATGATCCTTCACCGAAGATCGTCAATATTTGGAACACATATGCGACCTTGGCACTATAGGGTACCATCATCCATGCCACGGGAAAAACGACGTTATTGTGTTTATGAATCCCCTCCTTCAGTTGGGCTAACAATTGATCGTGGAATTGCCTCTCCTTCACCTCCGCCTTAAGTGATGATTCCGCCCTATTATGAACAATCACTCCTTCTTCATCAGAGTCCACAAGGCAAACTCGCAAATTAGCCAAATGGTGAACCTCCCACGCCAAAGGTCTTTGATATGCCTTCAAATGAGCCAAACTCCCCATAGATTTTCAGCTAAGGGCATTCGCCACAACATTGGCCTTTTTGGGGTGATAGAGAATATCAATGTCATAGTCTTTAAGCAACTCGAGCCACCTCCTCTGCCTCAGATTCAATTCCTTTTGCTTGAAAATATATTGAAGACTATTGTGGTCCGTAAACACATCCACGTGGACCCCATACAGATAATGTCGCAAGATTTTCTATGCAAAAATCACTTCCACAAGCTCTAGGTCGTGGGTTGGATAATTCTTTTCATGGTTCTTGAGTTGCCTAGAAGTGTAGGTTATAACCTTGCCGTGTTGCATTAGCAGGCGCCTAAGCCCGATCCCGAAAGCATCGCAATATACCACAAATCCCTCTGTTCCTTTTGGTAGGGTTAACACTGGTGTTATAGTCAATCTTTATTTCAATTCTTGGAAACGCCTTTCACTAGCATCAAACCACTAGAACTTAACTGCTTTCTGCATTAATTTAGTCAAAGGAGTGGCAATAGTAGAAAATTCCTCCATAAATCGTCTGTAGTACCCAGCCAAATGTAAGAAATTGCGAATTTCTATTGGAGTGGTAAGCCTGGGACAATTCTTCAGCGCTGCAATCTTTTGATGATCTACCATAATTTCTTCTCGGGTGACGACGTGTCCCAAGAATGCGACAGATTCAAGCCAAAATTCACATTTTGAAAATTTTGCATACAACTGATGTTGGTGAATAGTCTGCAGAACGACCCTGATATGGCCAACATGGTCCTCCCGACTTCTAGAATACACATGAATATCATCAATAAGCACTATCACAAAGGAGTCTTGAAAAGGCTTGAAGACTCGATTCATAAGGTCCATGAAAGCTGCCGGGGCATTTTTAGCCCAAAAGACATCACCAGAAATTCAAAGTGCCCATATCGAGTTCTGAAAGTTATTTTTGGAATATCCTGCTCCTTCTCTTCAATTGGTGATACGCGCACCGCAAGTCAATTTTTGACAAAACATGAAGCACCTCGCAATTGATCAAACAAGTCATCTATCCTTGGCAATGGGTACTTATTTCTGATTATGACCATATTGAATTGCCGGTAGTCAATACACATCCGCAACGACCCATCTTTCTTTCTGACAAAGAGAACCGGTGCGCCCCAAGGCTACTCACTTGGTCGAATGAAACCATTCTCTAGAAGATCCTTCAGTTGTTCCTTAGCTCCTTCAATTATGCACGCGCCATTCTATCAGGTGGAATAAATATAGGTTGGGCGCCTGGCATCACATCAATCCCAAAATTAATCTCCTTATCTGGAGGGATCCCAAGGAGCTCATCCGAAAACACAACGGGAAATTTATTCACAATTGGCATAGATTCAAGGGTAGGCACCTCAATGGTAGTGTCCATAACTCGGGCCAAATGATAAATGAACCCCTTCCTGATCATCTTCGTGTCCTTGCTCAAAACAATGTCAAAACACCTATTTCGCATCGGATTCAAGCCTAAGATCTCCAAAATCTTCTAAATTACGCTTTTGATAAAAAAACCCAACCAAACCACATCCGAATGACCTGAAATTTTGCACACAAATCCCAAATGACACAACAAAACTACTGTAACTCTCGGAATTCCATTCCGAACCTCGGATCAAAATCTCACTATCAAATTGGAAACTTAAAAAATTCAACTTTCGGCATTTCAAGCCTAAATTAGCTACCGACCTCCAAAATACAATCCAAACATGCCCCTAAGCCCGAAATCACCTAACAGAGCTAACAAAACCATCATATTTCCATTACGAGTCCGTCTTTACACTATTCCAACTACGGTCAATTTCCAACACTTAAGATCTCATTTAGGGACTAAGTGTCCCAAAGCTCTCTGCAACTTAAAACCAAATATCCCGACAAAATCAAAATAGTAGAAATAAATAGGGAAAGCAGTTAATAAGGGATTGGGGCATTAATTCTTAAGACGACTGGTTGGATCGTATATATATATATATATATATATATATATATATATATATATATATATATATATATATATATATATACTAGAGCAAATGTTCCTCAACCGCTTTTATAGCACTAGGCGTACTGTGAGCATTGTAAAACTTACAAACACTCTTCAATGGAAGTATGAACCATTTATTGGCTTTATCAATGATTGAAGGAATGCAAGCTTCAATTATAGGCTTAGTGAAGCTTTTTGCACAGAGATGTACATAGATTGTATTGGGAACTTTGTTACATCTTGCAAGCTATCAAGCCTAGAAAATTTTAAGAACTTACTACACGTGCCCATATTATGGAATTGGGCATTGTTGCACCCTAGTTTGCATTAGTCAAAATAAGATTTAATTTGTGATTTCTCTGTTGTTGATAAAAGATAGTCGGCACCTAATATTTAAAGGTATACTAATGTACATATTTAATTACTAAGTCATATTCTTATTAGTCTGCTAATCGGTGAGATTATGAAAAAGGGTTCTTGTTCTTCTAAAGGTGTTACACGCCCCTTAAAATCTATCTCAGGCAGTTCCATAGGACTTAAACTAGGTTTGGGATTAATTATTTATACTATGCTTCATTACTATTAAAGAGTATGACTTACTGTATATCTAAGGGAGAGCATGCTATTAATAAAATGAACAGGAGACCTTTATAAGGATGCGAATTTATAAAGGAGTCTAGAGATATGTTGAAAGAGTTTTGAATTATGTACGTAAGTGGTCTATAGTTTTATAAAGCTTGTGAAAAGAGGTTAAGCTATGAAAATAAGTGATTTAGGGGTCGTTTGGTTTGAATACCCATTGTACGGGATAAGTTATGCTGGGATAAGTTATGATGATATTATTTTTTATTCACTATTTAGTATGTTGTATTAAAAATGACATGTATTGCATAATTTTTAAAAAGAATTTGTTTACAAAAATACCCTCCATATTAGTTAGCCTCCATCTTCTTACTCCTTTATCCAAGTGACATTCAATTTCTAATTCTAACAAGTACTAAATAATTTTTTGAGGCTCTAGTTTTCGATTGTTTGAAATATATCTGCTGATTTCTTCTACTAAATCTTCTTCCCAATTAATTCATGTTTCCTTCATATGTAAGATTGCTAATTGCCATGTATAATATTACTAATTTCATGGTCTTCTCAATTTTCATGGAATGTATTTTGATTTAAAAAACAAAACTCCACATTAGAGGTTCAAACCAAAATTCACATGTTGGCCAGAACATAATCAAACCTATAAAATTTAGAGGCATAAAAAAATATGGTAAAGCTGAATAGAGAAATTGAAGAATTGTCATAGTAGTAATATAATTACATATGCACTTAACATTTACACTAGAGTTAAGCTATTTAATAGACATTAGTTACACAAAATATAGCATCCTCGTGCCTACCAGTCATAAACAAAAGAGGATGGACATAACCCGAGGTATCAAAAATAGCACTACAATTTAACTTTAAAGTTTGTTAGTCGAGCAAAAACTATCAAACTAGTACCACCACATATATACAACTTTACCATAGTTCAAAGTTTACCATTGATAATCATGAACATCATTGTTTGGCGCTCAAGTTCACCCATACTTAAAAATAATTCCATCTTTTTGACATCTTCACAAAGAATCATTGTACCTTTGATACGTTCTTATACAGAGTACAACTCAAATGCGGGAGACTCTAAGGATGGAAATAAATTTCACCACGAATATCGGATCGGTCACGATTCCCAATCTTATCAATCAAGGCACTCATTCTTTTATCTTGACTTTCAATAAAGTTTTTCATAACTTCTGTCATACCCTTTAGAAATGTCTCACTAGAATCCTCCACAACCCTTTTTCTTTTCTTGCTTTTCTCTTTTTCATTGAAATTAGAAGAGGACCTATTAGCATTCTCACCTTGTTTATGATTTTGTTGGAATCCTGCATGTTCATTTTCAAATGCTCCAGTGCATTCTTGTTCAGATGCTCTAGCACATCTTCCTTTTCAGATGCTCCGGTAAAACTAGGTCCATCATAAGCATATTATTTTCAGCTTCTCCAGTAGCTATATTAGGTCCATGACCAGCATCATCTTCTTCATCATCAACAACAATAGGCCATCCTAAGCTCATGTCATTAGAAAGTCCTGAAGCTTGACTCCTTAGAATATCCTCAGCAGCATCTAGTGGCCCTTCTGCGAACTCACCTGTAGCTCTATCCTCACCAAATATTTCCTCCCAATCCTCAAACGTTGGCCATTTCTTAGTTTTCATGCTTTTTGCTTTTGGATCCATCTAGAAAAAATAAGGAAAGAAACAAAAGTAATGATATATGCGTTGGTTATAAGCTATGATGGGAACTTAGGAAAATTCCTATATGAAGTAACAATATTCTAATAACTTAAGCAAAGTATAAATTACCTTTATAAAGTCATCCCACTGTTTTGGATCATCAACAATTATAGTTCCATCACTATATTGAAATCCCAGACCACTTCGACTCTTTAATAAACTTATGCTTGAATAACATCTCTTCCATGCTTTTAATTTATTAGTAAGATGTCGTTCACCTTTCAATTGACTACTAGGATGACGTTCATGCAAATAGTGCTCTAGCTCCATCAAGTATCCTGGCCTAAAGGTTCCATTATCAGCTCGCCAACCAACAACACACAAATTTTTTAAACCATCTAAAAGAGAACTTTCTTCTGCCGGAGTCCAGATCCTTCATAAAGAAGGTGTTGATCTTGATCTTCTTGACAATAGCTTTGAATTTTCTGCCTGTCTATTCATTATATCTGTATAATCTTGTGAAATAAATTAAAGTAAGTATTAGTTATTTCCACAAGAAGCATAAGTATCTCCAATATTAGAAGAGGACCTATTAGCATTCTCACCTTGTTTATGATTTTGTTGGAATCCTGCATGTTCATTTTCAAATGCTCCAGTGCATTCTTGTTCAGATGCTCTAGCACATCTTCCTTTTCAGATGCTCCGGTAAAACTAGGTCCATCATAAGCATATTATTTTCAGCTTCTCCAGTAGCTATATTAGGTCCATCACCAGCATCATCTTCTTCATCATCAACAACAATAGGCCATCCTAAGCTCATGTCATTAGAAAGTCCTGAAGCTTGACTCCTTAGAATATCCTCAGCAGCATCTAGTGGCCCTTCTGCGAACTCACCTGTAGCTCTATCCTCACCAAATATTTCCTCCCAATCCTCAAACGTTGGCCATTTCTTAGTTTTCATGCTTTTTGCTTTTGGATCCATCTAGAAAAAATAAGGAAAGAAACAAAAGTAATGATATATGCGTTGGTTATAAGCTATGATGGGAACTTAGGAAAATTCCTATATGAAGTAACAATATTCTAATAACTTAAGCAAAGTATAAATTACCTTTATAAAGTCATCCCACTGTTTTGGATCATCAACAATTATAGTTCCATCACTATATTGAAATCCCAGACCACTTCGACTCTTTAATAAACTTATGCTTGAATAACATCTCTTCCATGCTTTTAATTTATTAGTAAGATGTCGTTCACCTTTCAATTGACTACTAGGATGGCGTTCATGCAAATAGTGCTCTAGCTCCATCAAGTATCCTGGTCTAAAGGTTCCATTATCAGCTCGCCAACCATCAACACACAAATTTTTTAAACCATCTAAAAGAGAACTTTCTTCTGCCGGAGTCCAGATCCTTCAGAAAGAAGGTGTTGATTTTCTTGATCTTCTTGACAATAGCTTTGAATTTTCTGCCTGTCTATTCATTATATCTGTATAATCTTGTGAAATAAATTAAAGTAAGTATTAGTTATTTCCACAAGAAGCATAAGTATCTCCAATATTACTTAGCATTACAAAAGCATATGCATGGAAGTATAGAACTATCAAAAAAGAAATGCTAACTAAATATAAGTAATCTTCACAAAAATCAAAGTAAGTAACTATTTCTTATAATCACAAAAAACTGAAAGTTGATACACCTTACAATCATACAAAAAATTAAAGAGAAAAATACCCAAACACCACAAAATATAATACAAGCATGGAACGTTTTGAAACAATCAATTGTTTAGACTTGTATTCCACATTGATTGAGCCAACTCATCCCTCCATGTGGTCCACTCATGAGATGATTCAACAACATTAATGTTGTCATGTTGATAATCCACTTGTTCTTCCATGTCAATATCTAAGGGATCCACTTCCATCTCTCTACGAATAAAGTTGTGCATCAAACAACAAGCACTAATGATCCTGTTATAAACCTTAACTGAGTACCACGAAGAGCTTCTAAGAATTCCCCAACGCCCTTTCAAGAAACCAAATGCTCTAATGATCCTGATTTTTTCTTTCCGATCTAATCCAATATTTGAAACATACTAAAACTTCCAAAGCATTGCTTCCCAATGAGTGACGCGTATCTCCAAGTTGTTGTCTTGCTTGACTAAATGCACTCTCGGATGCAAAAATTGAAATTGGCACATTCAGCACGTCCCGAGCCATTGCGAAAAGAACAAGAAATTGCTTTTCAAATTCATGCCACCATCCCAACGGTGAAAAATCCTTTGTGCGAGGCTCCTTTTGCTTCTGCAAGTAGAATTGAAGTTTATCAATATTCCTGCAACTTGTTTGAGTGTCAAAAAAAGTAGAAAAAATATTAAAACTATCATCTAATCCTTCTTCTTCAGCCACAATAGCAGAAGTGCTACATTGCATAGTAGGATTAGCATTACCTGCAGGATTATCAATTATATTTGCATAATAATTATATAATTGTTGTAAATAATCATTTAGGATGTTCATAGAAGCATATACATTTGGGGTTTCAGTTTTCCCAATCTCAAATAAGTATATAAAGCATTCATTAATTGATGACAATCAGACATCTTAATAGAAGGATTTAAAACTGCACCAATTATATAAATTGGAGGAATTGGATAGAAATATTTTTTGAATTTGGCTTGCATATTTTCCACAACAGTCGTATGTTTTTCTTTCTTCTTAAATTCAAAATAGAAAAGAAATTTCCGCTATATGTACTAAACCCATAGCAATAGTAGGGTAATAAGCTCCAGAAAACTCAACAGTAGCAGTATAAAATTTATGTAAAAATTTAACAACATCATTAATGGCCTCCTAAGTACCAGTTATTAACATACGGCTTGGATCCGTACAATGCGCATTAGCAACTTCAGTTATTGGGAATCTATATTTGTAACAAACTCTTAAATATATATATGTATAGTTTCATATAGTAATAATTTCTTCTGGCATGAATCGGGGTTGAAGGTTATACTGGACACACTTATTTTTAAATTCCTTTATTCTAGAATGTCTATTATTTCCTTGAATGACACCAACTGCTCTTCTAACATGACTAACCTGTGTTGAAAATAAATCAAGGTCACTATTAACAATTAAATTATAAACATGACATGCACACCTAACATGGAAAGTTTCATTAACAGGTGGTTGCAAATGCATTTTTAATATTGAAATTGCGGCAGTGTAGTTAGAAGCATTATCAAAAGACATACACAATACTTTTTGGTTGAGATTATAAAATTCAACAACTTCACAAATAGTACTGCTTATAAATGCAGCGGTATGACTCTGATCTTCATCATATCTAAAAGCAATACTACGTTTTTGCATACAAGTACTATCATCTATCCAATGGCATGTAATAGTCACATATTCACGTCCATTAACAGCTTGACCAATATCAGAAGTTAGAGAAACTCTACAAGGAAGGTGGTCAAACAAATAACGTAAATATGTTTGATATTGTCCGTGAAGTCTGATATCAGCTCTACAAGTACTTCTAGGTATACCTTTAAATAACGGATTGTAAATTCTTTGAATATACATAATAAAATATGACGAAGAAGAAAAAGAAAAAGGTAGACAACCTAAAGCAATCATTTTTGCTAACTCCTCACGATCCTTCATTTTATCATATTTTATTAATCCTCAAGTAGTAGGGTTAATAGTTGTTTGATTTTTACCACCATGTAGGCCCCATTCTATCGGATGTGAAACTCTCATATGTCTACTAAGCATTCCAGTTCCCCCAAAATTTCCTCCAGTCAAATATTTAAAATCACCTTTAAAAATTTTCATCTAACTCTATCAATACCTTCAATTATTTCAAAAAAAATTCCAAACCTTACTTCTTTTTCTGTGATTAGTCGTCGGAGCCGCATGTGGTCTACTACTAGTGCCACGACCACCACCCCTTATAGCAACTCCAACACTACCAACCCCAGCACTAGTTGGTGTAGCAGGTATCTCATCTTCAATTTCTAATTCATTATCTTCTATTCCATAATCTTCTTGTAATTGTTCATAATCTATATTTTCATTAGGCGATGTTTCAGGAACAAGTGTTATTGGGGTACTATTACTACCATATGCTAAAGAATTATCTCTACTTTTATTTTCCTTACCTCTAACTTTTATACACGCTCTTTTAGCAGAACTAAACATATTGTAAAAATTAAAGAATAAGCACAAAATAAATATGCAATTAAAATATTAAATAAGAGAAAGAGTTGGAGGGAGTGCACCGAATTGGACAATAAATTGACCACTTGGTTATGCAATTCCGATGTTACCACGAACAAACGTCAAACAAATATTCCAACTTGAAGTTCAAAACCCGAATGATAAAATACTATAATTGAAATTCAACTATTCAACAAAAGTGAGCCAAATAAAATTAGAAGATGAAATGAGGAATTAAGACTTGAACTTGATAATCAGAGAATAGGAGAATGAGAGAAATTGAGATAGAGAAATTAATTTTGAGTGAGAAATGAAGAAGAAGGGAGGGGGAGGGGGGTTATTTATAGTTTTACATAAGGTTAATTTTGTAAAATAGAAAAGGGTTAAAAATTAAAAAAAATGGCCATTTCTTCAATATATCCGTTGGCCAACGGATTCTTGAAGAATCTGACCCTTTGAGTGGGCCACACCTTCACAGAAATTCAAAAAAAATTTAATTTTTTTTTTACCGCTGAACCGGGCCGGTTCTGGGCCGGTTTAACCGGAAATGAACACTGTTCATCCGGACCGGTCCTAACGGGTCCGGTTACCCGTTAATTTATTATGAACGGACCAAAGCCCTTATCCCCTATAACCTAGCCCACCCGGCCCCATGATTACCAGTCCGGGTCGCTTTCGGTTTCTGCCGGTCTGGGCCGGTTCAAAACCGGGCTAACCCGCCCGTTAGACAGGTATAAGTAAATGACAAAGAGCAACGTGTTGACAAAGTTACATAAGAGTTGGAAAAAAGTGGTAATTAACAAGTAGCGTGAGCGACTACAAAATATGAAGTTGATAAATTACTAACCTTACAAGAAAAATTTGACAAGTTACCACATATTACACGCCAAACAATATGATAAACTAAATTATGTCAACCACGAAAAACAAATTGAAATCTAGTCACGTTAGATCCAATAGAATTGCACCAAAATCAGATCGTGTGTAGCATGGGACATGCCTATGACGACATATTTCACTTGAAATCTATATATTTATTTGTACGGATGCTCTAAGTCAGGCTGTTCGAGCCAAGAATGATTTCATTATGTGCTCATTTCTTAATTTTCTCCTACCTGTCAGACATCCTTCGATTGTTTTGACATTATTGCCCCTTCAAATCCCACACAAAAAAGAACAAAGAACTAAAAAGGGTAACCAAACAGCTTAATTAATGTGAATAAATATCGATGCATCACATGGCTCTATATATCAAATGCACTTTAGTAAAAAGCCAGTTCGGTACATTAAACTTTTGTCATGCACGGATTTGAAAGAGAGTCGGACCATAAAGATCTATTGTACCATAAGGATCTATAGTACTTTACATTTCTACAAAAGATTGTTTTCACGACTCAAACTTGTGACCTACTCACCTTGGAAAAAAGTAAAGTAAAAATTCAATCTTCCGTTTTTCTTAATCTGATTTCTAGAAAACCCCTTTTGATCAGTTCCAACAGCGATGGTTTCTTTGCAGTTTCGGAGCTGAGATTCTAAGAAAACAAGCTGCATGGAAATGGTTGCTTTTCTTTAATGCACTAGAATTCATCATTTTCTTCAACTACTTCATTAATTTTTCACAAGTAGTGAGAAGCTTTGACAAGTTAAAGAAAAAGGGTATTTAAGTAAGTCTACCATGCCCTTTAGTACTTCTTTCTTTAGAGTTTTATTATACTAGTAATTAATGTCAAATAATTGATACTAGTACAGAAGTGTTCACATATTATTTTCATTCATTCAAAGATTCAAAAGAAAGAAAAAAAGTAGTTCTAGGTCATCTGGCCTTTGTATTGCTGCACCATATAATAGATAGACTTGGAATTCGTTGAACTCTGGTCACTCGTGTGACTTGCTCCACACATCTCAGACAAAGCATTAAAATGATTAGATTTGGAGAGGCAATGACAGTAGTGATGCATGTAATGTTAAGGAAAAGCATGAGCATATATGAGGAATTGGCTTATGTGTTGGGGGACTTAGTTTGGATTCTGAATTCAATGGTTCGATTTTCAGGCATGTTTGTTCGTAGGAGGTCTACTTCTGTATCTGCCCGCCACTATTCACCTATGTCTTCCATGCGAGTTCGGCCCGATCGATAAGGTATGAAAGAGTCCCCTCTCTATTTGTTTCTTCGGTTTCTATTATTAAGTAGCACTTCTTCTATTCAATCATAAAATCAATTGATTCCAATCCTCGAGCCCGATCCGGCCCGCTTTGTCTAAATATGTAATGTTACAGCAAGTCAATTGCCTCTCCCTTGTCAAATTTCCTTGTGGAAGATTTTTGAGCTAAGAATAATGATCATTCCCTTCCTCCCTTCATTAGTGTATGTAAATTTTTATGTTATGACTATTAAGAAACATCGCTTTAATTTTGGATCCTTCATTAGTAAATATTACTAATTGATAGTGTTAATTTTTGAGAATGTAATACTGATTGTTTGATCGACGAAGTTATAGATAACTCGAAACCAGATGGCATCTTGTTCTATTTCAGTAGGTAAAATTGATGATGAGTGATCAGCCAAAGTTTGGTGAACCCTTCAATCTTTTAGTGCTTAACTGAAAAGTAGGCAAACCTAGATTTACTTCATCAAAGTTCTTAAGTTCCCAGTATAGAAAAGCTCCTATTTTCAGGACATTTTTTGGAGTGTAATCATACAACTCAAAACAGGAAGATCTTCCCAAAACTCAAAAACTTAACTCAAGAGTATTTTTGATTTAGCATGACCTTTGTTAAGCTTGATACAAAAACTTTGAGCAAGAATATGGGATCCCTATGTCATTAAATATGTATGCATAGATCAGTATTTTAATAGACTTTTTTGGAATTTGTCCAGCACTCGCCCGGGGCGGGGCACTATCAAAAGCCCTGAGACTCACGTGTGGGGCATAGTTCTGTGAGGCTCCCTAAACACGTCAAACACCCTCAGCTCGAGGCTCACCAATATTATTATTACTCAAATCATGTGTCAAATTTTCCAACTAATACTATTAACCCTCAAGATTCTTTAACAAATGAATGATTATATTTTTATTCATCTGTAAGAATATATCTAACCAGCTTTCTAACTGTAGGGATCGAGAATCAGTCTTTTGATCGTCCTCGAGCCTACTGTCGTCTTTTGAATTAAGCTTCCGATTTTGTTTGTGTAGTCCCTGAAGGATCAACTGACACTAGATAGTGAAAGTTTTCGATCGAAGTTCTCGAACCTGTGCCGAAGTCACTTTAGGATTCGGTTTCCGATCCTGTTTATGTTCCGGCATCCCGAATTGAGGTGGCTCTAAACTCAGGTTTGCCTACCTTTCTAGTTACAGAGAGAGGAGAGGGGTTTTGAAGCCTTAATTCAAGCTAGAAATCTCGCTAGAAAACTAGTCATATCGATCTAAGGTAAGTGGTGACAACAAAAAGGCTTTTAAGCCTGAAGATCGGTGAGTATAAAATGGTATTTGAACCAGAGCGGGCTGAGAAGACCCTATATAGTCTATCTTTTCATGGGTGGTTCACAAAGAAAAAAGATTGAGAGAGACTCAAATAACGAGTTCTAATATTTCATATTTACTAATAGAGAACAACGTGAGCGTGAATATAATTTGAATTTTTTTTTCTAAAATAGATAGCCAAACTTCATATCTTCACTTACTATTGGCCTTTATGTCTTAGTTCTATCTTCTATGTCTTTCAAATTATCAAATTTATATTATTTTGCTATTTGAAAGTAGTTTTGTATTTATTCATGAAGAAGTAATACTTTAAGTCATAACACTGGTGAAGTTTATTAATTATTTATTTTTAGAAAGGTAAAATATTTAATTTAATAATATTTATTAAAAAAATTGTGATTTATTATTATTTGAAAGTTAAGACATTATAATCGATTTGTGTTTCATAGTAAAACTAACGTTATTGATATTTTTTGTCGGTAAAAATATGCTAGATATTTTATTTTCTATGAGTTTTACAATAATTTGCAATTTTCTTAAAAATTCGGATGTACTTTTTATAATTTCTACGTTATTATGTTACTTTATTAATTTATGAATTAAAAATTTAAAGATTCATGTTTATGCCTCATGCCTCAAGTTTTAAGTCTTGCCTTATAGTGGATAAAATGTCTCGCCTCACCCTCCACCTTTTTAAACACTGCCATAAAGCTGCATTGCCGAGGTTTGAACGCTGTAGTGTGCACTTGTCTGTGGGTGCAAGTTTTTTCTAATTTAAATTGCTACATTTTGCTCTCCGTGTTCTAATTATGTCAAACTATTTAATTAGACATGACGTATGAAATGTTAATTACTTGTACCATATCGTATGTAGTAGTAAAAGATAATGTTAAAATAGTAATCACAAGTTAGTTTAATAGAGAAGATATCATTTCAAAGCTAAATTCAATTATTAATTAGTTAAATAGAATTATTTTTAAAATACGTTAAAGTTGTATAAAACAAATTTGCTAGCGGAATGGTGCCTGTTATGGTATTTTGAAATATTTAATGATAAGAAAATATCATATTGCGTACTTCCTCAACTCCTTTTTACTTGACATGTATATTAAAAATAGATTTTTATTTTTATTTGTCACTTCACATATATCAAGAGAAGGCAAAAAAAAAAAAAAAATTCTATTATATCCACAGTATTTATTACTCATTTCAAATTATTTTCTCAATTCCAATAATCAATTAATATGGGTATGATGGTAAATTATGTACTTCATTTATTATATCTTAAGGGGCGTGAAAAATTAAAACATGCCAAGTAAAAGTGAACGGATGAGTAATTGGGGAGAAATTCAAAAATAGCCAAATTTACCACTGGCCGTTGAAAAATAGCCAAGTTTCAAAAGTCATCGAAATTTTGCCACTTTAAATCTGAGCGAAAACACTGTTCAAAATCCGGAAAAAAATATTCGCAAATTTTACGGGAGTTCCAGCATAAGTATGCTTGAACTCCCGTAAATTTTACGGAAGTTCCTGGATAACTATGCTGGAACTCCCTCAAATTTTATGGGAGCTCCAGCAAGTATAATTGTCTAGTATAATATACTGGAGTTTGGAGCACTGATGCTCCAATCTCCCGTAAATTTTACAGGAGTTAGCAAAGTATACCGGTCCAGCATAATATGCTGGAGTTCGTACACAAATGCACCAGAACTCCAGTATGACCGATCCCTGTTGCAGCAAAATAGTAGCTTTTTTTATTGACTTGGTAAACGCTGAATATTTTTTATTGGCCTTGTAAAAATTGGCTATACCATGATATTTTAACGAGTAATTGGTATAGATGCAATAGTGTTTTACTTGAACTCATAATAGTGTTAATGCACCTATAAAAGAAGCTCAAACCTCAAAGTCTGGAGCTGAGGGCTAAAACATATACATTAAAATTTGACTTTACGGGTCTGGGGAGGGTAGTGTATACACAGACCTTACCCTACATGGTGAGGATAGAGAGGTTGTTTCAAATAGACCCTCGGCTCAGGAATACATAAGCACCACAACAATAAAAGTATATACAAGAATGGACAGTACCAAAAAGCCATGTAAAAGAAGAATAAAAATAAAAAAGATACTAAGGTGATCAACAATGAAGGAAACAACGGTTAATCATAAAAACCTACTACCAACAGAAAGCGTGACTGCGTGCTTGTTATGAACACTCTAGACTACCTACTCTACTACCTTAATCTTCGACCTTCATACATTCCTATAAAGGGTCATGACCTCGATCAGTTAAAGCTGCGCCTGTCTCGCCTAATCACCTTTCTCCACTTCTTTTTTGTCATACCTCTACCTCTCTGTAGACCCTATAATGTCAACCTTTAACACCTTCTCATCGGGGCATATGTGCTCCTTCTCCTCACATGACCAAACCACCTGAGCCGCGCTTCTTGTATCTTGTCCTCAATAGGACTATACACATCTTGTCGTGAATAACCTTATTTCTGATCTATCTAACATGTGCGCCCGCACATCCATCTCAATATTGTCATCTATGTTACCTTCATCTTCTGGACATGAGCAATCTTGACTGGCTAATAATCTGCCTCATACTTCATCATTGGTTTGTACACCACTTTGTAGTACTTACGCTAAAGTTTCGGTGGCACCTTCTTGTCACATAAAATATCGAAAATGAGTCTCCATTCATCCGTCCCGCCTCAATATGATGTATGACATTTTCATCAATCTCCCCATCTCCCTGAATAATAGACCTAAGTTACTTAAAACCTCCTTTCTTAGGGATGACCTGCGAGTCCATCCTCACCTCATCTTCCCCTCCTTGAGTCTCGCCATTGAACTTACACTCTAAGTATTCTGAGTTACTCTTTCTCAACTAGAAACCTTTAGATTACAGGGTCTACCTCTATACCTCTAATTGTGCATTGACACCGTCTGGCATCTCATCAATCAATACAAATTATCGGCAAATAGCATATACCATGGTACCCCCCTTGGATGTGGCGCTTCAGTATGTCCATCGTAAGAGTAAAAAAAGGGGGGGGGGGGGCTTAGTGACCCCTGATGCAACCCCATCATAACTGGAAAATGGACCGAGTTCCCACCCACCGTCCTCACTCGGGTCTTTAGTCCAACATACACGTCCGTATCTATCTAATGTAGGCAACATTTATATCTCTAGCCTCCAAACTTCTCCACAAAACCTCCCTCGAAACTTTATCGTATGTATTTTCTAAGTCAATAAACACCATATGTGAGTCCTTATTTTTCCTTCCCTGTACTAATCTATTAATCTTCTAACAAGGTGGATGGCTTCTGTTGTCGAATGTTCCGGCATAAACCCAAACTAATTCTCAGAAATAGACACACTTCTCTTCACCCTTAGCTTTACTACTCTCTCCCACTTTCATAATATGGCTAAGTAGCTTGATACATTGCAATTTTGGATATTATCCTTGTTCTTGTATACATGAACCATCGTGACCCCCTCCACTTTTCAGACATCTTCTTCATTCTAAAATTAACATCAAATAACCTAGTGAGATGCTCCAAATCTGACTTGCCCGCACTCTTCCGAAACTCCATCGATGCTAGGTCCAAAGCAAATGGATCCATGCCTTTTGATTGAGTAGCTTAACTTTTATAAATCGATAATGTAAAATTATATGTCACTGTCATACATTTATTAACTATACGCAACAGTGCACTAAATATAGAATTAGTAACCTAGAAAATTAGGCAAATTCTTCTACAATAACATAAAATACATCCATTGCGTTTAGTAGAAATGATCAAGAATTAATTTTTGTTTTTCTTTTTTGTTTTTGTTTGGCCAGGGTGGGAAGGGGGGATGTTCAGAGGCGAATGAGAGTTAAGCAGTGGGAATTCTCAATATGAGAAGTCCCCCTTGGATTCGAGAAGAAGGAAATGAAGAACGAGAATATCGTTCCACGGATCGAAGGATAAAAGATAGTTTGATCGAATATTTATTTTTAGATTCTTTTATCTGTTAGAAAAAAAAAGAAAATATACTATTTTTCCTTTTAGATTTTCCTTTTAGAAAATCAAAAATTCAGTAAAAATAAATAAGAGACTGGAATGCTTAGAATATCTCCATTACCTGTTAAAACAATCTTGTCAGTATTGGTAGAAACGACCCTTCCCTCGTGTTCGGCTAGAACAAGAACCCCTAAATTTAGAGGTGCTTGTCGTTCCAACCCAGTTCCAACAATGCACTTGAGCTTTCTACCGAATTTCCATTGATGGACTAGTGGACTCATTGAAATCTTCTATCTAAGCTTGAGCCCGAAGTGTGAAACTCGTCCTTCATTTCGCGATGTTACCTACCAAATAAATGGCCTAGGTGATCCTTCATTAGTGGTTGTGAATGATTGATTTTTTCAATCTTTTCGGCCTTGGTTTCGTAGGAGCAAGTCAGAAATATTCAGAAATAGAACCATCTGATTTAATTCATTCTCAATAGCCACACGACTGGAGTGGGAGAGTCAGAGTCGAAAAGAGGATTCCTTACTTCTTTCTCTCATTCAAAATCATGCATGAGAGCTTCATCTCACATGGCTCATAAGTGATAAAAGAAAGAAGAACCCATTTACCGGACCTGAGGATGAAACTTGAGATTCATTCTTCTCAAAGCAAAAGTAGTACTGAAGATAGTAAGAAATCCGAAAAAACCTTCCTGTTTTTGGGGATGAAGAAAGTACCGGATTAAGCATGCAATCTTAGGAAGCTAGCTTGAATTGACTCAATTCAAAGAGAGAAAAAAGAATAAGAAAAGGAGCGTAGCAACCAGAAAAAGAGGTAGGAATTTCTCAAACGAACTGCACTCCTTCGTATACGTCAGGCTGGCCTATCCGGCATAACCGACTGGGGTAATTCGGCATGGGCAGAGAGAGCATTTGAAGAAAGTACTGCCGCCTATCATTATGCTCAATCAATAATAAGTTGGCTTAACTTTTGAGGATCAGTCCAGCCTTGGCGAGGAAGGGTAGACATTCAGTTCGATGTGGAAAGGTTCTTACATATTAATTTCAATTGATTGATTGTGGGGTGGGGGTGAGAAACTATGAGATGGAAATGTCACTAAGCTCATGTATACATGCCGAGACAACATGTAGTTAACTTAATAGTGTCACACCTCCCTTTTTACTATCCCGCAATACTTAAAGCGTATAAATACACTTGTAGGGTATACCCCGACGCTCAATTACCCAAAACGGGTAAAATAACGTAAGGGAAGGAGTTTTTCCAATTTAAGGACAATCGGTTCGGGATTTTATTAGAGATTAATCAGAGTCGCCACTTGGGAATGACAATGGTGTCCCAAGTCACCGGTTAATCCCGAATCCGAGGAATTTTGACTCTTATAAATGTCTGCGAAGCAGAGGTCCGGATAAGGAACTCCGTTAACCCGGGAGAAGGTGTTAGGCACTCCCGGATTCCGTGGTTTTAGCACGGTCGCTCCACTGTCGTTCTTGACTTTTGTTTGACTCAATTATAAATTTTAACAACATAATGTGCTTTTACGTTAAATATCATTTTTTAGGAATTTGCGGTATCGCGAAAACACGCCTCGAGTCATACCGCAACCGGTACGCCTATGACTTTTGGTGTATTTCAGCTTTACCGAGATTTGGATTTGAGTCGCACCAAGTGCACACTCGTTCATAGGAAAGTATATTAAAATCGTGCCCTAAAGTAACGTCTATCGGCTTTTAAATCTTTTGGGAGAAGCTATGGAATTGGCTATCAGCTTTCCCGGGTCTATTTGTGTTTATATCATTACTAAATGGGGGCCCCGGTGTTATTCGGGCGAGGCTCGTCCCAATTTTCATTAAAGGGTTCAATACTTGTATTTAACTACATTTTCTACACTTGTTCTTTCCTTAATCGTATATACTAACGCTATAATAATCCAAGCCCGTTGAGTTCTTACTATTTAATTGGGCCTGGTTCTTCAGCTTTGTACCGGACGTGCCTAAGCAGTCTTCAGATCTTCATTTGGGTAGCCCGGTCGAATGATTCCATAGTTCAGGCCCACGTAATGTTTTGGGCCCAAACCAAATTGTAATAACAGAAAGTAAAATTCATGTAAAGAAATAATGCTCAGAATCGAAAATGAAATCAAATCACTTTTATTGATCATTAAACATGTAAAGGAAACCAGTACAAAAGCAGTAATCTTTAATCAATAGTCTATGTGCTCTTAACTAAGAATCTATACTGATGTCTTAAAAAATCCAAAGTCATCCCTTAATTATTTACAAGATCTTGACCTTATCAAAATGGTTTAATAAACTATCATCTATATTCAGAAAGGTTGAAAGAGCTATTAAATTCATTTTTAACTACAACATTGTATTCGTTACATGTTAAGCCTTTTCTCATCACCAATTCATCTTAATAAACCCACTGCGATACTTAATTATCATCCTCTTCAGACTTAAACAGATATGAGCCTAAATCCGCAAATCAACTAATTATATATATATGAGCGACGACTACACACGTATCTATGACTAAGTGATTCAAAGGTTTAAGCATGATTAAACAACTGATTTTACCAAGACTTGGCTCGTTGTAATGCTATTATCCCAGTTATGAACGATTCCTTCTTATGTTATTTCTAATTCGAGACTCGTCTGTGTTTAAGTACTGAATTGTTACCTAAGTGATTCTGATTCATGAAGTGTTTATGAAGATCGACCAATGATTTAGAGCCATTATGATACGTTAACTTAGGTTTTAAGGTCCTTACCTAATTAACTAAGTGAAGTACTAATTACTATTACTACTATACTATCACTACTACTAGCTATTACAGCATTAGTTTCTGTTTTTCTTTGCTATCTACTACAGCATACTACAAATTAAAAGTAAGCTACAAACAAATAACAAAATAACTCCAAGTCTTCATTTCTATTCAGCAAATTCCATTACAACTTCATTTCGGGTAGAAGAGTACCTGGATCACAGAGAAGAAGACCAATGAGTCTAGGGGGATTAAGCAAGCAAGTAACAGCAGGACTCAAGCGACCAATGCAACAGTAAGAAGAGGAGGGCACAGCACACAGCAACACCACAACAGCAATATCAATACGAGAGAAACCCAGCAGATAGTCGAACAAAACCCAGAAAAACCAGATTAAAACCACAAGCTCTCACACCCGGAATTTCCAGAAATGATTATTGCCAAATTGCTATGTTTTTCCTAGTATTTCTTCTCAATAATTAGCCTAAGTATGAATTTCAGATTGCTCGAATGTTGGAACCCCAGATGTATTTCTTAGATTACTCAGATTTTTGAACCCCCTTTTCAGCCCCATTCTTAGAGGTATATATAGATATTTTTTAGGGCTGAAAACTTGGGGAGGAAGTATGGGATTAATCCCACTTCCCCCCTCCTAAAATTATCAATTCTACACTTAAGCCCCATTTCAGTTATGAAAAACCCTTCCAGCATGTGTTGGAAGGTTCTAAAAGATTCCTTTTAGGGCCTTTTACTAGTATGACCTTAGGGGTTTGAGATTTTTACAGATTTCCCATTTTTAGGAGACCATTATACCCCTAAATCTCTGCAAAATTGCAGAAATCAAGAGCATAAATGACTCCATTACCCTTTCAAGTTCTAACTAGTTACTATTTTACCTTTTCAATTCCCAATTGTGCCCCCAAGGGCACTGCTGATTTACCAGCTTACCTAGGGCAGATTTTAGCTTGTTTTGCACCTATTTAACTAATGGCCAGCCCTGGCATTAGTATTTAAGGGCTGGCCAGTTCTATTTAAGAAACCATTTCAGTTTTAGCCACTTTTATTCTAATTCCAGTCAATCAAGACCAGATTATTTCAATTTTAAGCTAATTGCAGGCATAGCCTGTTTTATTGTTATGATTAAACTATTTAAAACTTAGCCAGTCTCAAGTTGAGACTTGGCTTTGGCTATTAAGGCCAATTATTGAACATTTGGGCCCAAAACCATTTGCAGGTTTGGCCATTTCATGCTCAGGGCTCTAAAGAGAGCCTGGGCTAGTCTGCATTTGCAGACATAGCCCCTTTTGCACAACCAGCCACTGTTAACAGTGAGCTGTGTGTTAGGGCTTAAAGAATTGGTCAACCCTTTGCAAGGTTGACCATTCTTAGGCCAATTATTTAACTTATAGCCTAATTATGATTTTCAGTTTTAGTCATATTTCAAAACTAGCCATTTTCAAGGAACCTAACATCTAACAGCTATAACCAATTCCCCTAAGGTCTGACCAGTTAATCAGACATTCATAATCAACAAGAGATAGCAAACAACTTAATCATTACCAACATGTACTGCACACAGAAACACACATGATCAAATAAAATGGATTAATTGACCCAAACTCGGAGAAAACAATTGATAAGGTTGAATTTCAGTCTATTAACTCATATTATTAGACTACATGTGATAAAGTATGAATCCATGTTAGTTCTGACCTAATCACTCCTAGCTCAAGTCATATGACATTTGAAGAACTTTAGAACTTTTAAGGTTCATGGCACAGTTACACATATAAGCATAGATTCTCATGAAACAGTCAACATGACTCAACTAGGCATAACATAAGCAAGGTAATCAGATTTACTTTCAAGTATCAATCCTAGCTTGATGTACACATGTGAAAAGTGAAAAATGAGAAACAAGAGAGATATGGAGAAGCAAAGAAGATCATGCAAAAGTGACAAGAGAAAGATCAAGGAATCAGAAACCAATATTAAGACAAAAGACACCTTAATTCATATGCCAAACTAAACAGGTGTAATATATATGAGAGATAAGGAACACAAGGAGATGAGCAATCAAACAGAGAGCATAGGTGAACAAATTAAAACCTAATACAAATGCATGACAGATAACATGAAGGAATGAAGAACATGGAAATGAAGAAAGGAAAATATGGAGAAACAGTGAAGGAGGAACCTAAATCTATCATGTGAGGGTGACATGAAGAGAAACAGACCCAGATTGGCATACTTATTCAGCAAATAAAAGCATATGAGAGGTGGTATGACATGAAACCAGACTTGCACTAATAATGAACACAAATAAGACCACCAAAATGTGAGCAAAGAAGTGAACCCCAAATTAAACACAGGATAATTTGATATAAGAGATGAGTAAAGATAGCCAAGCTTTTACTAAGACTAAACATATGAAGATGCAGAAAGAGAAACAGTCGAGGTATTGCAAGCCAACCAAAGGTAATCTAATACAAAGCTGAGTGACAATGCAAGACAAACAACTAAACATAGTATCAGAATCACAACATGCAAGCTGATAGAAGAACTATTGAAAATTAACAAGGTGAAGCAGCCTAATACTAACAGAGGTCAAAGAAAAAGAAAGACATCCAAGTCAAGTCTTCAAAGTAGATAAACCTTAATGAATAACAATGACTAAACAACTAGACATGTAAAGAATCATAAAGAGAAAAGCAGTCATGCTTGTTGACAACTAACGGATTGATAACCACAATACCAAGAAGATGAAGAAGAAAATATAGATTTTTTTTTGACTCAGAAGAAACAGAATATATATAGAACCCTAGTAATAAACAGTTAGAACAGGATGATCATAAACCCTAATACTAAACGTGGTCTTAAAAGAACAGGTTAAAGCATACAAAATAAAGCAAAAGAAGCTAAGATAATAATCTATGTCTATCAGAGAAGCATGCAAAGCAAATAAAGAAGAATAACATGATGAACAGAAACAAAACAAGCACTCATAAGCATGCAAATCAAACAAAAATACACAGAATAAAGCATAAGAAAATAGATAAAGGGATCAGGGACTTAGCTCGCGGGGCCTGTCCCCCGAGCTTCCTATTCTCTTTCCTTTCTCTATTTCTCTCATATTCTCAGGCTCCTTTTATTCTTTCTTGTTTTCTTTTTCTTTATTCTTTTCCAGACTTCTTTTTTTTCGATTTTCTTTTCTGACTTTTCTTCTAAGGCTTAAAGACTAAGCCTTTTTGACTCTGGGTTGCAGGAGGTGTTCAAGGGTGAGGAAAAGGTGAGGTCTTGATTGGGGTTGAATTTGGGGTCGCCGGAGTTAGGGTTCCGACGACCCTTTTTGGGATATTCGAAGCGTTCTGGTGAGATTCGAAGGGAGCCAGTGGGGTAGGGTGATAGATCAAGGGAAGGGGAAGAGATTGGCATTGGTTTTATGCGGATCTTCATACTTTGGTGGTCACCGGTGTAACTCCGGTGACCGGGACTTTGAAGAACAGGGTATTTTTCTGGGGTTTTGGATGTATTATGAAATGAAGAAGAAGGAGAAGACGAGAAGTGGGGTAAAGGGAAGCCGGCGACCACGGTGGGAGTGGTGGCCGCCATTGGCCGGCTAGGGTTTCTGTGAAGATGATGAAGATGAAGAAAGGAGATGAGAGGCGGCCGTCTCTAGGGTTAGAGGAGTGTGTAAAGAGTGGCCAGCCGTTCAGACAAGGGCCTTATATAGGCCAAATGTCCGAGATAATCCTGACCGTCCGCTTGATGGAGATCAACGGTCTGAGAGGGGCGTTACTTATACGACGCCGTTTGATTGCTTATGAGACTAAGGTCTTACACCCTTAGATCAATCCAAGCGAACGGCTCAGATCAAATGTCCATTATTAAATAAACCAATAATTCACCTAATATTCTTGGCCGTTGGATATATCAAAATGGACGGCCGAGATCAAGACGATTATAAAACCAGGCGGGCCGTCTCTTTGGGCCAATATACTGGGCCAAACAATTCAAATTAAACCAGCCCAACCATGTTATACCCAAACCAATTTTGTATTCTCTGATTTTTATTAATTTTATGTATTTTTCTTTTATACTTTTTTTTTCTTTTTCTTTTATGAAAAATTATAAATCCTAATTTACTATTTACTCTAATTTTCTAATATTTTTTGCAATTTTTTTCTGCTATTTTTCTTTATTTTCTCTTATTTAAACTATTTTGCTAATTTTCTAATTAACTAAACTAACAAATTAATTACTACTATTTTTTGATTTTTTCTAATTTTTTACTTATTCAAACACACAAAATATAACTAATTTCAAACAAAGCAAGTAATTGCACTCAAAAACATTTTATTTTAATTTTGGAATTTAAAGGCTTAGTGCAAAAATCATGTGCTCACAAATAGTACATAGAAATTGAAGAATAAAAAAATTGTAACATTTAGAGTGAGACCAGTCTTCAACATTCGCATATATGTTCAATTCTTAACCACGACAACTGACCATGACCTAAACGGCTAGTGTTGTTTTTGATCGAGATCGCTATTGTCAAAAGTGTTGGATTATACATCACAGCGGAATCAATCGCAATATCTTATTCATGTGTGAATTAAATAATTAACACATACGAATATTATTTAAGTTACCTTTTGAAACGTGAACAAAAAAAGTTAATATCCGTCTCAAATTCCAGAGTTGCAAGGCCTTAGCAAACTTCCACAGTCTTCTACCGTATTACCCATATGAAATTCGGAAAGAGAGAACTTCGGGTGGGCAAAATTTAAGGAAGAAAAACGTGTGATTTTTTTTAGCTTAAAAATAGCAGCCATATACCATGTTTTGAGGTTAAAACTCTTTTCCAAAGCCTGTTAGGTTTTCTTCTTCCACAGAGGAAATGTATCCTTTATTTCCTATTATTTATGCATAGTAGGGACCACAAAACTTAATTAACAAGGCTTCCTATTATGGAATTAATTTCAAAATTTGAAATTAGTTTCTTCCATAATCAATACCGAAATAAAGGTTTGTGCATTGACTGCAGGAAGTATGATAAAGGTCTGTGCATTGACTGCAACGTCATCCCAAGTGAGGACCTCACAACTCTACATAGGCTCTTAGTTATGGACCTGGAGATCAAAAAGAGTAGGAGGAAGAGGGCGGGGTGCACACAACCTAAGATTAAGTGGGGTAACTTGACTAAGGACAGAGCTCAGGAGTTAGGGGAGAAGTTGTTGGCTACGAAGGCTTGGATGAGTAGGGGTACACATCTAGTATGTGGTGAACCACTGCAGATTGCATTAGGGTAGCTGCTAGAGAGGTCTTAGGGGTCAGGAAGGGCTCTCCTGGGTGTCATAAAGGGGACTGGTGGTGCAATGGATAGGTTCAAGGTAAAGTGGAAGCTAAGAAAGCTGCTTATTTGAAGCTAGTGGAGAGTACAAATGAGGAGGAAAAGGGACTTTTCGGGAGTGTTATAGAAAGGGAAAGAAAGATGTGAAGTTAGCAGTTACGACAGCTAAGAACCCGTTATTTGCTCATTTGTACGAGGAGCTCGAGGGAAAATGCGGGGATAAGAGGTTTTACCGGTTGGCCAAGGCGAGGGAGAGAAAATCCCGCGGCTTATACCAAGTCAAGTACATCAAGGACGAGGACTGGAAAAATGTTATTGGACAAGGCACTTATTAGGAGAAGATGGCAGACATACTTCCATAAACTGTTGAATGAGGATGGGGATATACGCATTGTGCTGGGTGAGTTGGAGCACTCCGAGAGTCGGTGAGATTTTGGGTACTGTAGGAGGATTACGGTAAAGGAAGTGGAAGGGGTAATGTGTAAGAAGTGCAGGGGCATAGT